>ML803404.1:33588-43972 GCA_009831015.1 Picea engelmannii
TAGATATACATGACTTTTAATCAGGTTATGTGAAGAGCATTGCTCTTTCCACCATGCATATTGACGATGGAATCGCCTGCTTAATCACCATTTCCTTTGTGGTCAAGGGTTCGTGGTATGTAAGAAGAAGTGATGCAAGGTGGAAATTTGGAAAGCATTGTACACAAATCACCAATGAAGTAATACATCATTGTAGAAAAATCACCAATGAAGAAATAACCTATGCATTGATACCTTCTTTATCGAAGGAGAAAGGTCATTTTTTTCATAATGTTGGCTTGTCAGTGGTGGACTTTAATTGGTATCTCTAGTGTCTCCACACAACACAACTCTTTGGTTTTCTTACAGAATATGCATTCTCTCATCTCCATTGTTGGCGCGGTATTGACCTTCAACGACCTATGGGAAGGAATTTGTGAAGCAACAACAGTCATTGAAGAACAAGAAAAATCATGCTTTGAATCTTTTGTCTCAGAAGAAAAGTCAAAGAGTAGTGGACCACCCATTCCAATATCAAACAAAGACCATGCCATATGGGAGGAGAAAGACCCGAAAGCATATGTTGTGATCTTTGTGACAATAATTGAAGAGGTGAGCCATCATATTTCTTCTATTAATGAATCATATAGTACTTTGAAGAGATTGAATGACTTGTATGACACACACTCTAAACTAGAACATATACAACTAATGGCAAAGCTCTTCAACCTAGAGTTGAAGAATGATGACCCTATGGATTTAGATTCAAAAATAAAATCTATAATGCATGACAATGATGCCACTGGACTGAATATAGATCTCCCTCTCACAACCTTCATTAAGGCTCTCTACCCTACATATTATCACTACCTTGAATCATTGAAACCAAATGGTCAAATGAAATCCATCACATTTGACAAGTTGGAAGAGAAAGTTGCAGAATGTGAGAAATCCTTTTGAAAGAAGTCAAGTAATTCAACTGGAGAGACCATGTTCCTTTCTCAGAAAGATAATGGAAAACCACATAATTCTTCCAGAAGATAAAGAAACAAAAGAGGACGTGGAAGAAAGACTTTCAACAGCAGAGGGGTAGACACAACCAAGAAGATAGATCCAATCTTCATTGTACCCATTGAAAAAACAATGAGCCACATGAAGCAGATGACTATAGAGTTCCATGGGAGGAGATCAAAGAATATGGACAAAATAAGAAAGAGTACAAAGGAAAAACTTTAGAACCAACAAAAGGTAATCCACTTGAATCTTCTCATTACATATTTTCCCATTACAATATAGGAGTAAATGAATATCTATTTAACATGTCGTATACTCCTTGGAGATATGCATGGCTTCTTGACATAGGTGCAACCTCCCACATGAAATTCTGAAGAGACTTCTTCAAATACTTCAATGAAAATGTAGATGGAATAGTGTATTTTGTAGATAAGTCGAGTCTCAAACCTTCAAGAATGGGAACCATTAGACTTAAGTTTCCTAGATTCCTAGATTTTATTCTCCATAATGTGCTCTATATTCATGAGTTGTAAAGGAACATGTTTTACCTTGTGCACATTCTACAACAAGGCCACTATGTTCAAATGTTTGGTGGAAAAGTTGAAATACATAAGGATTCTGACTACACGGTTGTCATGACCAGAATGAAGGATGGAAGACTACTAAAGCTGAAAGGGACATCCACCCATACACAAAAATTTTCATACCTATATCATCACGGTGAAGGTATAATTTCATATAGTCTTTTGTGGCATGCTATATTTGGCCATATTGATCATGACAATCTTTGTTTGTTGAGAAATAATGGTGTTTCTGGTTTTCCTACTATTCCTAGGAAATTGAAGCAATGTGATGCTTATATCCTTGGAAAGCATAACAAATATCCATTTCATTATTCTACTTCTAGAGAATGTATAAAAAATGAAATAATTCATTATGATTTGTGCGACCCTATGCATGTTCCTCATGCAAATGGAAATAAATATATCATGTCGTTTATTGATGATTAAACTAGGATATGTTGTGTGTCTTGTTAAAAGATAAATCACAAGATTTAGAAACATTTAAAAATGTTCATGTATGGATTCAAAATGAAGCTCAGTCTCACAATGGCTCTCTTTGCACTGATAATGGAAAAGAATATACATCTAATGAATTTGAAAGCTAACTTCACCAACATGGGATCAAACATCAAACCACACTTCCATACAATCCTCAACAAAACGATGTAGTTGAAAGAATGATTAGGACATTCCTAAATATGGTTTGTTCCATTATGTTTTTCAAGAATGTAAAATTGATGTTTTTGGATGATGTAGTTCTATGTGTATTCTATGTGAAAAACAAGTGTGCATCTCATCCTCTTCAAAAGAAGACTCCTTATGAAATGTGGTATGGTCACATTATTTCAATGAGGCATCTCGAGGTCTTTGGTTCCACATGTTATGCCTTGATTCAAAAGGAGAAAATAAGAAATATTGATGCAATGAGTCAGATGTGCATCTTCTTGGGGTACTCAAATACCACCAAGGGGTATCGTCTTTACGATGACAAAAACACGAAATTCATCCTTTCCAGAGATGTAGTCTTTCTTGTATCCTCCAAGAAAGATGAAATTGTTGATAGGAAACTTGATCATATGGATAGATCATTCACTCATGTAAATACATATCATGAATTTGATGATGAGATTCCACATATTGAATGGGGGATCCCTATCTTGGGTCAATCTATAGAATCTCCTTTTGAAGCACCATCTTCCCCACATGAACAAGTTCACGTCACTTCATCAAAATCCAAAGTTAATTTGGATGATGTGATCGAGAGGATTGAAAAAATGAGGCTTGATGAGAACTCAACACCAACTCAATCATCTGAGAAAACTGGACCATCTCAAAAATTTCCACCAAAATGGCTCGCAAAAACACTTGAAAGTGTTCATCCTAATGAGGTTGGAAAGAAAGGAACTAGAATTTCCTCAAGACAAGATGGAGGTAATGGAGATAATTCAAACTCAATTTATGTAGATGACATGGATGTTTCATATGATTGTGTGTTAAGTTTATCTACTAACCTTGAATCAAATTCCTTTAAATAAGAAACTTCTCATGATGGATGGAAAGAATCCATGCATAAGGAATATGACACTATCATCAAGAATGGAACATGGAAGTTGGTGGATCCTCCATTTGGAAAAAAACCAATCAATTGCATGCATTTATTCAAGAGCAAGTACAGATCATATGGCTCACTCGACAAGTACAAAGAAAGGCTCGTGGAAAAAAGGATTTTCACATAGAGAAGGTGTTGATTATGACGATACTTTCCCCCCCACAACAAAATGGGATACCGTACGTACTCTATTTAACATGGCAACATAGAATGGATGGAAAATTAATCAAATGGATGTGAAGACTACTTTATTGAATGGAGACTTGAAAGAGAATGTTTTCATGTCTCAGCCAAAAGGATTTATTGTGAAGGGACAAGAACATAAGGTATGCAATCTCATAAGAACCTTATATGTTCTGACACAAGCACCATGAGCATGGTATGAAAAGTTAACTAAGCATCTTCTGAAATTGAATTTCAAGCGTTTCAATCTTGACCATGCAAATTATTTGTCAAGAAAGTTGGAAAAATTGTTGTATATCTTGTAGTATATGTAGATGATCTGTTTATAATATGGAACAATGAAAGCTACATTGCGTCCATAAAGAAAGATTTGAAGAAAGGATTTGAGATGACAAATTTGGGACATCTTCACTACTATTTGATCATTGAGGTGATTCAAAATACAAAGTACATATCCATCTCTGAGAATAAGTGCATTGGATAATTGTTGATTAAGTTTGGCATGGATGAGTGTAATATTGTTTCTAATCCAATGAAACATAATTTGAAGCTCACATCAAAAGAAGGGAATGGTTTTGAGGATGAAACCAAGTATAGAAAGATTGTGGTAAGTCTTATATATCTTACTGCCACTAGACCATACATTTCATTTGTTGTTGGGATTCTTTCTAGGTTCATGCAAAATACTTGTGAAGGACATTGGTTTGGGGAAAAAGGATTTCTAAAACACTTGAAGGGAAATCAAGATTTTGGACTAAGGTACTCTAAGGTGGATGAATTCAACTTGATTGGATATTCATATTTAAAATTTGTTGGGGATAAGTAAAATAGAGTTTCATATCCATGTTATCTCATGAGTCTTTGATCAACAACTGTCTCTTGGAGATCATGCAAAAAAATAGTTCTAGTAGATTCTACAATAGAGGAAGAATATGTGGAAGCTACAGAAGTGACAAAGAATATTATGTGGATCAGAAGAACACTTTAAGACTTGCATGAGAAAAAAATAAAATTCTACCTAAAGCTCAGGAGAGGAAGTGTATTAGATTTCACGATATCAGCACAATGCATAAACACCGTCGAGATTGAATTCCCAACAGATCAGTGATCTCGATTAGTTAGAATCCAAGTACAAAACCAAAAAGATCGAAAGGGAAAGTGCATTGCAGTGATGATGATTTGTTATGAACAACATGCAGAGACCAAGGGGTATTGTCTTTACGATGACAAAAACAAGAAATTCATCCTTTCCAGAGATGTAGTCTTTCTTGTATCCTCCAAGAAATATGAAATTGTTGATAGGAAGATTGATCATCTGGATAGATCATTCACTCATGTAAATACATATCATGAATTTGATGATGAGATTCCACATATTTAATGGGGGGTCCCTATCTTGGGTCAATCTATAGAATCTCTTTTTGAAGCACCATCTTCCCCACATGAAGAAGTTCATGCCACTTCATCAAAACCCAAAGTTAATTTTGATGATGTGATCGAGAGGATTGAAAAAATGAGGCTTGATGAGAACTCAACACCAACTCAATCATCTGAGCAAACTGGACCATCTCAAAAATTTCCACCAAAATGGCTCACAAAAACAATTGAAGGTGTTCATCCTAATGAGGTTGGAAAGAAAGGAACAAGAATTTCCTCAATAAAAGATGGACGTAATGAAGATAATTCAAACTCAGTTTATGTAGATGACATGGATGTTTCATATGATTGTATGTTAAGTTTATCTACTAACCTTGAATTGAATTCCTTTAAATAAGACACTTCTCATGATGAATGGAAAGAATCCATGCATAAGGAATATGACACTCTCATCAAGAATGGAACATTGAAGTTGGTGGATCCTCCATTTGGAACAAAACCAATCAACTACAATTGGTTATTCAAGAACAAGTACAGATTAGATGGCTCACTTGACAAGTACAAAGAAAGACTCGTGGAAAAAGGATTTTCACATAGAGAAGGTGTTGATTATGAGCATACTTTTTCCCCCACAAAAAAATGGGATACCATACGTAATCTATTTTCCATGGAAGCATAGAATGGATGGAAAATTAATCAAATGGATGTGAAGACTACTTTATTGAATGGAGACTTGAAAGAGAATGTTTTCATTTCTCAGCCAGAAGGCTTTATTGTGAAGAGAAAAGAACATAAGGTATGCAATCTCATCAAATCCTTATATGGTATGAAACAATCACCACAAGAATGGTATGAAAAGTTAACTAATCATCTTTTGAAATTGAATTTCAAGCATTTCAATCTTGACGATGCAACTTATTTGTCAATAAAGTTGGAAAAATTGTTGTATATCTTGTAGTATATGTATATTATCTGTTGACAATAGGGAACAATGAAAGCTACATTGTGTCCATAGAGAAATACTTGAAGAAAGGATTTGAGATGACAAATTTGGGACATCTTCATTACTATTTGGGAATTGAGGTGATTCAAAATACAAAGTACATATCCATCTCCGAGGATAAGTGAATTGGAGAATTGTTGAATAAGTTTGTCATGGATGAGTGTAATCTTGTTTCTAATCCAATGGAAGATAATTTGAAGCTCGCATCAAAAGAAGGGAATGGTTTTGAGGATGAAACCAAGTATAGAAAGCTTGTGGTAAGTCTTATATATCTTATTACCACTAGACCAGACATTTCATTTGTTGTTGGGATTCTTTCCAGGTTCATGCAAAATACTTGTGAAGTACATTGGTCTGGTGCAAAAGGATTTGTAAAATACTTGAAGGAAACTCAAGATTTTGGACTAAGGTACTCTACGGTGGATGAATTCAACTTGATTGGATATTTAGAGTTAAAATTTTTGGGGGATAAGGAAAATGGATTTTCATCTCCAGGTTATCTCATGAGTCTTTGATCAACAACTGTCTCTTGGAGATCATGCAAAATATCAATTCCAGTAGATTCTACAATAGAGGAAGAATATGTGGAAGCTGCAGAAGTGACAAAGGATATTATGTGGCTCAGAAGAATACTTTAAGACCTGCATGAGAAACAAATAAAATTCTACCTAAATCTCAGGAGAGGCAGTGTATTAGATTTCACGATATTAGCGCAATGCATAAACACCATCAAGATTTAATTCCCAACAGATCAATGATATCGATCAGTTAGAATCCAAGTACAAAACCAAAAATCTCGGAAGGTAAAGTGCATTGTAGTGATGATGATTTTTTATGAACAACATGCATAGGAATCTACCAAAAATCTCAAAAGGGAAAGTGCATTGCAGAAACGCGATCAGGATTGAAATCCCCACAGTAAAACTACAAAAGAATCGAGGGAGAATCATGTCCACTAATGTAGATTTATGGACAAACTAGGAATGTCATATCTGGGAGTTACAAAGGAGTCTTCAGATCAATCTTGACCGTTGGATATCAGTAAGGGTAGATCAACCGTGGGGAACCATTGTGGGATGCAAGGGTTGGAGTTAACAATCATGCAAGTTTCGGTTCAAAATAGACATCGATAATTGATCTCACCTACCAATATATCTATGGTTGGCATCAGTTCCACTACCCCGGAGTCACGAATAAACAAATACTCGAAGAGTGGAGCTCCTTTGTGCCTAATCCCACGGTCATAACTCCTAGACTTATGAAAAGATATCAAAGTAGAAAGTGATAATATGCACTTCGACGAAATTTATTTCATGATTTATATTAACCTTCCAATCAAAATAAAATGGAAGGATAGGATAAGAAAGGCCAAAGGCCCAAGATCCTGAATAGACAAAATCCCGACAACAGTTGGATCATATTAAGATTTTCACATCAAAGAAGGATCATTAGATGAAGTCAAGTTACTCGAGGTTTATTTGAGGAATATCACATTGGGAGAATTGAGAATTGGAAACAAATAATACAAAGTACTAAAGGCCGAAATGAATCTAGACCATTGATCTAGAACTAATCACAGTCCTTGGATCAAGGATTCATGAGATCTCGAATAGCCGAAATCCTGAAAATCGTTGGATTGTGTTAATATTTTCACGTCAAATATGGATTGTTAGATGAAGTCAAGTTGCTCGAGTTTTATTCGGGGAATCTCACTTCAAAAGAATTGAGAATTGGGAATGAATAATCCAAAGTCCCAAAGGCCAAAATGAATCAAGACCTTTGATCTAGAATTGATCATAGTCATTGGATCAAGGATTCACGAGATCCTGAATAACCGAAATCCTGACAATTGTCGGATCGTGTTAATATTTTCGCATCACAGATGGATTGTTAGATGAATTCAATTTACTCAAGGTTTAGTCAGGGAATCTCACTTTGGGAGAATTGGGAAGTGGGAGTGAATAAACCAAAGTCCCAAAGGCTGAAATGAATCTAGACCATTGATATAGAGCTAATCACAGTCATTGGATCAAGTATTTAGATGAACCTATGACCATTAGATCCAGGAGGAATACATGTGACACATCAGGCAATCCACGTCAGTAAATACCACGTCAATAAGGACATGTGGCACAATCAAATGGTGACAAGTGTCAAGGTCCAGTTGGAATTTTAGGTATACGTAAGTCACAAATATAAGTGACATGTGGAAGCCACTCAGCCAATTCCAAGTCATCAATGACATCAGCAAGTTACGTCACTCCAGGAGTTTGTCCTTTGGGGGAAACCAACAATTACTTGAAGCGTCGAAGGTCGGAGTCAATGCTAACCATTGATCTAATATCCTCCAAGATGAATCATGATCATTAGATCAAATGCTTGGAATGGTTAATCCCATGGTTCTAGCTCCTGGACTTGTAGAGGTTATCAAGAAGAAAGTGTTAATAAGCACTTAGATGGAATTTACTCCAGAAGAGTTGAGTGACTATAAAGACTGAATTCCTGAAGTGAATGAGAACTGTCCACTCAACTTCAAATCAAGTCATGGTCATTGATTTGTTTGAAACCTATGGACAAGCTAGGATCATACATCTATGAAAGAACAATTATTGACCGTCCGATCTACTTCAGCGAAATGTACTCCAGAAGGTTGAAAGATTGTAGAGGCTAGAAGTCCTAATATCCCGAAGTAAATAATGGTCGTCCATCTCAATGTTTGATTAATTCATAGCCATTGGATTAAGCAGTGGAAGGATAATGTATGGATCAAAGATAAACTGTTTATTTGGTTCTGGGAATCATGCTAACCATTAGATCAATCCTTGTGAGAGGTAACTACTTCAGGGAGCTGAAACTCTGGAAGATTGGAAGAGAGAGAGAAATTGCCCCAAGGCCAAAGTACTAAAGGACTAGGTTCCATCCCCCGGTCATGGGTTACAAACACATAATCCATGAGGTGCTGGGAACATTGCTTAACTTAATAAGCTCATGGTTTTGCGAAGATGATCACATGTAAATTGTTTGAAGGAAGCGCCTCTATAGAGTTCGATTTCTACAACATTTGTAGAGACAAAGGAAATCGATACATACCTATTATCGATTTATGAAAATAGGTCATATGGTTCTTAAAATCATATGAAGGTTAGAACTCATCGTGGCCTTTTTGGTGATAGGAGGGATGCTAGGTTTAAAGTTGAAGACCTGGAATGATGGTCAATGGTGGTCCCAAAGTTTTTGTAAATGGACAAGTTAGTTTTAACTTGTGGCACAAATCATCCCTAAAACTAAACTAAAGTTGAGCATGAATGAGAATAAATACAACTATCGGTGGTTCATTTGAAAGTGCGAGTAAGTGGGTCAATCGGTGGATATGCACTTGAGGTCAATGATTTATGGGATGGTGATCCTTTGGCACAACAAGGTGCGAATTTCAGAGAGAATAAGAAGTGAAGAAAGTGTGAATTTCAGAGAAGAAGATGAAGTCTAGTGATGAGAATTTGTTGTAGATCTCTGATCATGAGATGAAACAGATTCAATAAATGAATGACTGGTATTTGGGTTGGTTTTACTACTAGATGAACTCTATTTGGATAGATTGCATTCTATCAGCAAGCTGATTCTTGTGGCAAGATAAGTCTTACTTGAGAGTTGGTGCTCTCCTAGGAGTTGGTGTTCCTTACTTCAGTTGGTGCTGATAAAAAACAATTGGTGCTAGGAAAACCTTCATGACTGTAGTCACATATATAAAATAATAATAAAACTTATACATACATCTGGTATCTCTTGCTTTCATTGTGCTTAGGAATTGATTGCTCTTAATGTGTAAAATTATGTTTTGAAATAATTGCTAACTTGAAACAAGAAAAGTTGTAAAAGTTCACACACTAATTCACACACCCCCCCCCCTCTTTGTGTGGTTGGTGTGACCAACAATTTCTACTCTAGTGGAACATAATTGGAAGCTCACGTCACAAGAAGGGAATGATTTTGAGGATTCAACCAAGTATATAAAGCTTGTGGTAAGTCTTATATATATTACTACCACTAGACCGAGCATTTCATTTGTTGTTTGGATTCTTTCCAGGTTTATGAAAAATACTTGTGAAGGACATTGGTCTGGTGCAAAAGGATTTCTAAAATACTTGAAGGGAATTCAAGATTTTGGACTCAAGTAATCTAAGGTGGATGAACACAAATTGATTGGATATTCAGATTCAAAAGTTGTTGGGGATAATGAAAATGAAGTTTCAACTCCAAGTTATCTCATGAGTCTTCAATCAACAATTGTCTCTCAGAGATAATGCAAAAAAAATGTTCCAATAGATTCTACAATAGAGGAAGAATATGTGGAAGCTGTAGAAGTGACAAAGGAGATTGTGTGGCTCAGAAGAATACTTGAAGACCTACATGAGAAACAAGGAAAATCTACTCCTCTTCTAGTTGACAATACTTTTGAAATCAAGTTGGCTAAAAATCCCAGATTACATGATATAACTAAGCACATAAACACAAAGTATCACCCAATTCTATATCATGTAGAGAACAAACTATTGACTTTAAACATTGTTCCTTAAATGAGCAAGTTGTGGACATCTTCACCAAAGTTCTTGGAAGAGAAAATTTGAAAAGTTCAAAACAATTATTGGACTCACAAAC
>ML803404.1:46706-57084 GCA_009831015.1 Picea engelmannii
TAACAAAAAAAAAAAAAAAAACTATAGGAGGGGAGGACTCCTCCCTTCCCTCCCCTCCCGTGAAAATGGGGGGAAATGTTATCTCCAACAACTCCATCTCCCCATATTTATTTATTTATGTTTAATTTTCTAATTTTTCCTCTCTTTTTCTTTTTTATTTGTTTTCTAATTTTTTTAATATTTTTTTATAAATTTATAAAAAGATTTTGCTAATTTTTTAAACCCTCTTTTTTTATTTTTATTTTAAATAAACTAAATATATTTATATATATAATGGTATTTGCACCATGGAAAAAAAACATTCAAAATGATTACAAAAATTGGCTCAAATCCAGAGATGAGGGAACTTGGATTCACGATCTCGATCTACAATGGGAGCGGGTCTTCAAACAATATCTAATACCATGATCGACAACACATGTATTCCAACAAAGGATGAACATATTTAGTAACCAATCACACAACCATATCAAAGACCAACACCTATATTTTGACGTGGTAAAACCCCTATGGGGAAAAATCCATAGCCCCAACCAACGTGACCATTTAGAGAAATTTATTAATACAAAAGAAAAATATTACAGAGATATTTTGCAAGACAATTTCTCACAATCGATCATTATAAAATGACCTTCCATTCTATTTAAATAGAGATCATGGACCAATCGAGTGCTAAGCCATGAATCAATGTAGTCATTAAGATTGAGGAAAATATGAACCGTCAGATCACTCTATGTCAAGAATATATTGTGACCGTCATATTTACTAAATAAAAATGCATACTAATTCATACTAAAGAAACACACTTTTACCTAACAACACATTAGACCAAGTAGATCTTAACTAACTCCAAAGTGTCTAAATATCCTAACATCCCCCCTTAAGAACTACTAGGGATAGGATTGAAGGATTTACAATATTGACACAATAGGAGAAGGAAGGAGGCATTAGAGCCTATCCCCCCTTAATGAAAACTTCCTGAAATCCTAACATAGATTGAAGTTTGGAAAAAATCACTTTTGTAAGAGACTTTGTGAAAATGTCTACAACTTGATCTTCTGTAGGGAAAAGAGCACTTCAATAACTTGATCATGAATGTGATTTTTGATTAAGTGCATGTTTATATTGATGTGTTTGTTGCGCTAATGTTGAAGTGGGTATTTTGTGAGCTTGATGGCACTCTGATTTTTTCAGCAAAGGCTCTTTAGATGTTGCTGCTGGAATCCAAATTCTGAAAGGATCTATCGAAGCCACAAGGCTTCCTGACTTACATTTACCGTTGCTCGGTACTATGCTTCTGCTGAAGAAATTGAAATAGCCTGTTGTTTCTTTCAGGCCCAAGTGATAGGTCCTAAACCAAGGATGAGAACATAACCTGTAGTAAACTTCTGATCATGAGGGTCATCATCCCAATCTAAATTAGTGAAACCAACCAATAAAGGAGTCCCCCCTGAACTGTAAAATTGAATTGTACCCCGAACATATTGAAGTATCCTTTTAGTTTCTTTCCAATGGATTTCATGGGGTTTTTTTATATACTAGGAAACAAGACCAACAAAAAAGAAAAGATCGGGATGGGTATGAGTCAAGTATGAGAGGATACCAACTAATTGATGGTAAAAGGTGGCATCAACCTCAAGATAATTATAGGTGGAAAAAAGCTTGAATCTAAACTGGAAGGGTGAAGAGGATAGTTTACAATCTTCCATGTGAAAGGAACGAAGAAGGTCACAAGCATACTTCTACTAGAACAGGAAAAATACTTCATTGGTTTGCAAAACTTGGAGGCCAAGGAAATAGTGAAAAATGCCTAAGTCTATCATTTCAAATTTCTTCTCAAGGTTGGTTTTCACATGGTTTAAAAGTTTTGAGTCACTACCAGTAAAGATAAGGTCATCAACATAAAGGACAAGGATTATTATATGGCTTCATATTTTCTTGGTATATACATTAGGATCAAAATGGAATCTAGAAAATCCGGTGTCAATAAGAAAGTTGTCTATATTGGCATACCAAGCTTGAGGAGCTTACTTAAGACCATAAAGAGATTTCTTAAGGTGACAAACAAGGCTAGAGTCATTTTGTACATAGTCAGGAGGTTTTTCCATGTAGATTTATTCTAGAAAATCTCCATGTAAGAAGGTGGATTTAACATCCATTTGATGGACCTCCCATTTATGTGAGGTGGCAAGGGAAAGAACAAGGTAGATGGAATTCATTTTCACTACTGGGGAAAAGATTTCATTATAGTCAATTCCTTCAACTTGGTAAAATAATTTGGCAACTAACCGAGTCATCTACCTTTCAACACTTCCATATGATGTATACTTAGTTTTGTAGACCATTTACATATGACAAGTTTTCTTCCTTTTGGAAGAGGTACAAGATCACAAGTATCATTTTCCATTAAAGAACAATACTCTTCATTCATTGTTGTATCCCAATATGGATGACCTGAAGCTTCTTCAAATGTCTCTGGATCATGAGTCTATAAAAATTGAGCCAAAAGGGAAGAGGATCGCTAGAACTAAGAACATGTCCAACATTGATCTGAAGGGTCACCGACAAGATCACCAATTACTTCTCATGTTGAACAGACCCATCTAGGAAGCAGTGGTGTTGGTTCTAGTTCAAGTTAAATGGACTCATATGGAGGAAGGTGATCAGACAAAGGTGGATTTTCATCCTCACTTTCATCATCTGAAGAAGAAACCAGAATAGGAATAGAAGAAGGCACAAACACCGAAGATGGCTTTCGAAGAAGGCACACTAGTCTAATTAGTATCGTAGGCCAAGATACTTTCATCAAATTTAACATCTCTTTTAATAATAATGTCATTACAACGTGGTTGAAGAAGTTTGTAACCTTTGACATATTCAGAATAACCAACAAATCTACATTTCTCACTTTAAGGATGCAATTCTTTCATTTTCTGATCAGGAATGTGAGCCCATGCTATACTCCCAAATACATAGAAGTGACTTATATATGGTTTGATTTTAGTCCAATATTCTTTCAGTGTTATATTTTTAAGAGTCTTTGTGAGAGTGTGATTTACTATGTAATTTGCACAGTTGATGGCTTATGCCTAATACTTTAGACTTAATCCCTTAGATTGTATCATGCAATTATCCATTTCTTTTGATGTGTGGTTCTTTCTCTGAGCAACACCATTTTAATGTGGTGTATATGGAACAATGTTTTGTATTTGGATGTTATTGTAATCTAGGGAAAAGTAGGGAGATTTATCGGTAGGTCCTTAAATAGACATCATAGAGACACATGCATACACGTAGACATAGATGAAGACATACACAAGTAATTAGAGCCCAAAGAACAATCCTTATATTATATGATAGGATAGTACAACAAAATTGCATATAACCTCTCACGTGAATCTATGTGATCCTTCATGTGCTTTTCGATTTATACCTCTTTCAAGAAGTTGTAACTAATTAACTTCTTGGGTCAGTCGATTAATAGATACTCCGACTGAACTCTACTTATGACTACGTCGGTCAACCAAATAGTTCTTATTCGATCGTATGGTCTAGTCGACAAAGTCTACTAGCCCCTACAACATCTCTCCCCGCCTAAATTCCTTTCTCATCCCGAGCAAGTGGGGGTTATACAAAATAAGTTTTTCCATACTGTGATTAAAAATTACAATATGGAGAAGTAGAAGATGAAGAGAGAAAGAGAAACATGTAAGAAGAGGATTAAAAATATTTATATGGTCGGTCAACTTAAGGTACTATTTCCGACTATTTTTCTATGCCTAGATTTCCTCCGCTGGTTTCGTCAACTTCCTTGTTATTTTCTCTTTATGTGTTGACTTTGAAGGAAGTATGAATAATACTAGGGGTTGAATGCTTTGTTTGTTGAATGAACTCACACCATGTGCTGATCTCTTTTTGCGCTTCTAGATTTAGAATTTTTTACTGGGAAATCAAGTCGAATTTCTCTGCTATACTTGATGTGTGAGATGTACCTGGCTCTTGGTCAAATTGTTTCTCTGTGACCTACATTTTACATATGATATGACTGAGGTGACTGGATGCTTGGTCATTTTTCATCTGCATTATGTGTCCTTCCTTCTGTCATTCTTGATCTTATTGTGGTAGTTGTTTCTCCATTGATTTTTCTTTTTCCAACTATTTAGTGAGGGATTCTTTATTTTTTTAACTGTAGCCAAGTTTCTTTCTCTTTATATATTGTTGAATGTAGCCTTTTGTATATAAGATTTATTGAATGCATCTGCAAAATGAGTCATCCATTCACTTACCACAGAGATTAGTGTTCTAGCTTGTTTGGTTAATTTATTTATGTGTTGCTTGAATACTTTCAAATTATTCCATTTTGTTTATAAGGATGCTTCCATCTACTTCTGAGTTGTATGAATTTATTTGATGGCTAAGTCGTGTTGTTGTTCGACTTCTTATTTTTATTTTTTCAGAGACACTACTTGATGTCGTTAGTCTGTGTTGGTTTTGATCATTTTCTCAATTATCTATTTAAATCCTTCTAGGGGTTTTGTGATTATAATATTTGTTCTATCCCCTCACGCATCCTGACTACTTATCTACATCCCTACAAGATACATGATGGGTGTTTTTCACATCCATGTCCTCTTTGTCCTAGAGATATGTCCCTTTTATGTTAATATGCTCAACTTCAATATGATTTAACTTAGGTAAAGGCCTCTTAGTATGTAGATTTTCAAAGTTCTTTGTTTGTATGCATGGGATGTCTCTTTTTGTCTCTGCTTCCTTAATATTATGGATGACCTTGACTTGATGTGTCTCATTTGTTTGTAAGACTTCTTTCGGATGACCCAATGCCTCAAATGGATGGACTGCCTATTTTCGTGTCGAGATGGTCAGATCACCGACTTGTATTGATTCAACTGAATGTTGTGGTGACATTGGTTTTCTATTCGATTATTGTTGTATAAACTCCATGTCAATTTCCTCGACCAACTCTTGCTTCTCCATGTCGAGAGTTTCTATCTTGACATCATCCATATTGACTAGATGATTTGAATCGGTTGCTTTGGATGATTTTTTGATTACGAGTTGCCTCTTAATTTTCTTTGTTGGAAGTTATTCTATGATCAGGACCGACTCAGCTAGAAGCGACTCTCTGGTGAGGTCGATTGCAGCATCAGGTGTCCTTTTATTACTTGGTGTTTCTTTTGTCCTTATTTCCCATTCTGTCGTGTTCACTGTGACCTTTATTGGGATGGCATTAGTAGTTGTGATTTCTAAGTTTTTCTTCCTCTTCACCCCTCTTGTTTCAATTTTCCTGAGTGTTCTCTTGATGTTCTTAACCTGCTACTTTTTCTACTTAGATTTCTGGAAATCCTCCTTCATTTATGGTCCGACCAAGAAACTGTATATCTTATTCATGAAGACAATGTCTTGTCATGTTTTCTTTATCTTCTCAGTGATCTTGGTGGTAATACTTGTCATTTTCTCTTGGATAATGGGGTCGTTGAAGTTTATGTCTGCCTCCAAATGGAATGTTTCTCTCCAAATATCCTTTGTGTCGATCTCAAGTTCTTATTCCTTGACATCCTTCTTCCCCTTGTTCTTTTTGGTTGGTTTCTTTCTTTTTCCTAGGGAAGGGTTTGCAAGTACAACTATCAGAGCTTGTAAGTTTTCAACAAAAGTAATCATGTAAGGAGATGATTCTCTTTCTTCTTCTTGCTCCCTATCGGTCAATGGAAATATTATAGGAACCCATGTCTGTTGTGCCTCATGTGGGATTTATATATTTTTGTTTATCTTTCTTTCCAGCTCTGTGAATATTTCTTCCACTATCGGATGGTAGTATAGTTCTTTTGGATTTGGTTCCAACATGAATCCACACAACATCTTTGTTTTGTGGAGGTCAAGTTTAATATGACAGGGTGTTGGAAGTACTCGATGGAGTACTTTTTCAAGTCACCATCTGTGAGTACTACATTTCAAGCCTGCGACCCACAGTCAAAATATCTCTTGTGGTGGGAGTGAGTTTGATGTACCTGTTTGATTAGAAGAGAAGACTCTGTACATATCCATTGTCGGGGTTTTATTATATGTGAACGATGCTTCTCTGACAGGCCCATATTGTTCCATTTCTAGGAAGATTAATTGTAAAGGAAATTTGATGGCCTTTCTTGCATCTTGAATTTCCTTGCAATTGGTTCTGATCATGTTGGCCAGGTGTTCCACCCAATTGAACCTTTCTGCATTCTGATAGACTTGAGTTATTTCCTCGACCATTGTCATCTTTATGTTGGATGCTTGAAATGTTGGTGTGATGTGAAAATAAATTATTATGGCAGTCCAACAAGATCTTAGGTCGATAATTGTGTTGATCAATAACCCCTTAGATTTTTTGGTTGTTTTCGACCCCGTTAAAAACTGCATCTAGTCGTTAGTGTTGGTCGACTTAGGTACCTTGGCCCTTATCCTTGGGATGCACAAGATTTGGTAGAGGATTCCACCAATTATTACTATTGGCTGATCCAACCAGAGGTATCCTTGATGATATCGACTAACAATGAATTTTATCGCTTCTTCTTTCCATCGACCCATGTCAGCTACTTGTGGGGTGCCAAGGATATGTCGAATTCCTTCTTTTTCCAAGAATTTAGTTTCTGCTTTCCATCTTCCTTCCTGCATTTCCCATTCTGTGAGGTTTATCCAGTTCTCTCTCCAATATTCTTTCTCCATATTCGATAGTCAAATATTATTCATTTGTATTTACAATGACGCCGCATTAATCCTATCAAAAACTTGCCCCGGTCTTGAACCTTCCATTGCACTTCCAACTTGACCTCTCATCCTTGACATTTGTGGATCCTGATTACTATTTTTGGGAAAGGTTGGTGAATTTATAGGTTCAGTCGACTATGTGCTCTGCTCTATACTTAACTGTGGAGGAAAAAATAACAATAAGGCAAAGTTGTATGCTTCTTCCAAATTTATAACTGGTGGCGAGAGCGTCAGGTTCAATGTGTCCATCTATTCTCATATTTCGCACTCTTCGATCATAAATATTTATGGTACAAGTGAGTTGAGTGAGTGGACATTTAAATCATTGCTCTATTAGCATTCTCTTATGCCCCATCGGTCATTAAATGCAAGATCTTGTTGTTAATTGTTGCACGTATCGGTGTAATCGATGATTGTGTGAGTGGTTGTACAATGGTTATTTTTGTCATTAATTCTCTCGTTGGCCTTTAGATGTCCAGAATTAAATGCTCTTCCTCTACCGACGTCAATGTTTTCTTAGACGACATTGTTCTAGGTCTACATGACGATATCTCCTATGTTTATACGTGGTTGATATGTGGGTTGACCGATTGGTATTCTTGAGTTGTATTTATTATTGGAATGACTTAGTCGATGTCATTGATGGCTTGTTTGCTCATTCATTTTGATAATTTTAACTTAGTCTGAATCTTGTCATCTTTTTCCATGTCAAGTTGATTCATGTTCTCTTCGTCTTTTCTCATTTGATCTATGCTCACCTGACCTACGCTCCCTTGAACCTTGCTCACTTTCTCCCGTACTGATCCTTTCGATTGAATCTCTTCTTATGAGTATTTTTCGTAAGTCAATTGA
The DNA here is from genome assembly GCA_009831015.1 of Picea engelmannii. NCBI lineage: Eukaryota > Viridiplantae > Streptophyta > Pinopsida > Pinales > Pinaceae > Picea > Picea engelmannii. Next base: position 54,321 of record ML803404.1, read on the forward strand.
TGGGGTGGAATGTCGAGAATATATTATGATACTTTGTCTCGAGCTCAACCAAGGGTTTATTTCTCTCTCCATTTTACTTTATTGTTTATTTTCTTTAGCGTATTGGTTTTCCTTTAAATACTTTGCCTTTTCAATTTCTATACCTGAATTTGTCTAACTTTTTTTTGTTTATTAATTTTAAGAAGGTTTTATTTCTCATAAGTATGATTTAGTCAATTTAGTCAGTTCCTGTTGGAAACTCTGTGTTATAATTTTCCAACAAGGTTATTTTCTGTTACACCTGATACTTCTTTATATGGATATCATTAATTAATTTCTTAAATGGTTTCCCCAATAATGTTATAATTTGGATCGCTCCAATCGATCAAATATCTTCCACAACATAAGTCCAAAGCCATGTTGTTTCCAATTTTTTGGGTTTTCCTTTTATGCGACTGTCATACAGTAAGACTAAATCTCCCTATTTTATGCCTTTTTTATTTATGTGTCGATCATGCCACGCTTTTTTTTGTTGCTTATGAACCTCTTGGTTATGGATCACTATTAACCTCTCTTCTTCCACCTTGTTTAGCTGGTATATTTTGTCGTTCATACTTTTTCTCTCATCGAATTTTGCTACGAATGAAACCCTGTCGGAATTGGTCCAAAATTTTAAAGGGATAACAAATTATTGGCCATAGACTAGATTGAATGGATCCTTCCCAGTCGATCATTTTTATGTTAACCTGTAATCCTAGAGGATTGTAGGAATCTTTTCGCCTCAGTCATATTTTTTTATGCCACAAATATTCGTGAGTCCTTTGTGTAATGATTTGTTAAATGACTCAATTGCCACGTTTTCTTGTGGGTGATAAGTTGTTGTTTTCCTATGGTCGATTAAAAACTTTTTTAGTAGGACTTTAATAGCTTCATTTACAAAGTGAGTTCCCTGGTTTCTTATTAGTGTCAACGGACAACCAAACCTTGTAATTATATTTTCATAGATGAATTTTGTTGCTACCTCTTTAGCACAAGATTCGACTGGCTCAGCTTCTTCCCACTTGGTCATATATTTTTTATAAAAACAAGACCGTGGAGAAATAAAATAAAAAAAATGCGGAAACAAAACACAGAAGATACACAATACAATAGAGACACAGATTTATGTGGTTCACCCAGAATTGCCAGGTCCTTTCTTTATTATTATCCAACAAATGAAGGGATATAACCTACAACAAACCCACTGTAACTTCCTCTTCTTTCTCTCATAGTATCCTATCTCAGAATACAATATTCTCCATCCTACATAGCCATAATACATTTCCCTCATAGCAGAGGGTTGCCTTCTAGGGGAAAAAACCCTAACATAATTTTTATCATTAGATCTGCGACCTTATAATGAACGGTCCAGATTTACAATGAAATTACAATATACTTTTACAGGGAAATTTTTCCTTTGGGGGCTTCGCCCCCGAAACCTCGCTGGGGGCCCACTTGCCCCTAGACCCCCCATCCGAGGGGATAGCCCCCTCAGACCCCGCAGAGGGGGTACCCCCCCTCTGCACTCCCCCACGTGGAAGAGTGTACATACTTATGAGGTGTAGATACTTCATGGGGTATAAACACAGCTGAAAGTAAAAGACCTTTAAATCAAGAGGATAATCAGGCTCCACAACCAACAATCTCCCACTTGGAGACTAATCTCAACAACTCCACCGTTGTTGTATATGTTGGAATCTTAACCTTCTTGGACTTGGAAAATTCCTCATCTTAATCTTCATTCTTGAAGACCAACTGAAACTGAGCAGGAACTCAATTTCTCTCTGGTTACTCCCTTTATTAACATATCTGCAGGATTCTAGCTAGTGTGTATCTTTTCCAACTTCAAATGTCCATCTTCCAAGGCGGATCGTATGAAGTGGTACCTCAACTATATATTCTTAGTCATCGAATGGAAGGTTGATTTCTTTGCAAGATGAATGGAACTCTCACTGTCAAAGTACAACCTACTATTCTCTTGCTTCTTTCCCAATTCCTCCATAAACCTTTGTAACCAAATCATCTCTTTACTAGCCTCTGTAGAAGCAACATACTCTACCTCTATTATTGAAAGTGAAACAACCTTTTGCAGTTTTGAAATCCAACTTACTGTTGTTCCACCTATAGTAATTACATACCCTGTAATAATCCTCCTACTATCTTTATCGGCTGCCATATCTAAATCAACATATCCTTGTAGAATAGTTTCTGAACCTCCAAAACATAATGCATGATTAGTAGTACCTCTCAAGTATCTGAGAATCCACTTTACTGCCTCCCAATGTTCTTTACCTGGATTGTTCATATATCTTCTCACAACTCCAACTGCATGTGCAATATCTGGTCTTGTGCAAACCATTGCATACATCAAGCTGCCAATTGCTGATGAATATGGGACCCTGGACATGTATTCTATCTCCTCCTGTGTCTTGAGATGCATTTCCTTAGTTAATTTGAAATGGCTGGCCAAAGGTGTACTAAATTGTTTTGCATTCTAGATTCTAAACCTCTCCAACACCTTCTCTGTGTACTCACCTTGAGACAATGTCAGTTTGTGATTTTTCCTCTCTCTTGTTATTCTCATACCAAGGATTTTATTTGCACCCAAATCCTTCATCGCAAATGAATTGGATAATTTATTCTTGAGCACATTTATATCCTGCATATTAGACCCTGCAACAAGCATGTCATCTACATACAATAGCAAGATAATAAAGCTTCCATTTTCTAGATTTTTAAAATAAAC
>ML803404.1:57761-70911 GCA_009831015.1 Picea engelmannii
AGGTACACTTCTTGGATTTTGCCTCAAGCTTTGTTCTATTTTATTTATCAATATGGACAAATGCTTCACAACCGAAAGTTTTCAAAAAAGAATAGTTTACCTTTTTTCCTGTCCATTCCTCCTCTAGAATTCTACCATCCAAACAGCTTGAAGGTCCTCTATTTATTAAGTAAACAGTAGTATCTACAGCATCTACCCAAAACTGTAAGGGCAAACCAACATGCAATCTCATACTCCTTGCACGCTCCATGATTGTCATGTTCATCCTTTCTGACACACCATTTTCTTGTGGTGTTCTTGGAACTGTCTTCTCTCTACGAATTCCATGGTATGAACAGTAATCATCAAACTCCTTGCTACAATATTCACCTCCATTATCCGATCTGAGACACTTCAACTTTTTTCCTGTCTCATTCTCAACCAAAGCTTTCCATTTCTTAAAAGTATCAAAAACATCATATTTTTGTCGAATGCAATAAAACCAAGTTTTTCTAGTTGCATCATCAATAAAAGTAACATAATAATGAGAGCCACCAAGAGATGATACCTGATTTGTTCCCCATACATATGTATGCACAAGCTCTAACCTTTCACTCTTCTTTTCTTTTCCAACTCTGAGAAATCTGACTCTCTTATGTTTTCCATAAACACAATGCTCACAGAAGTCCAAATCAATTTGTTTAAGATCTGGAAACAAATTTCTTTTGTGAAGCATATTCATCCCCTTCTCACTCATGTTTCCAAGCCTATGATGCCACAGTGTTGTATCCACTCCTGTATAAGCTAAAGAGATAGAAGAGTCAGTATTACCAGTACATAAATACAGTGTACCTACCTTCTCTCATTTTTCTATCACCAATGATCCTTTGATGACCTTCCATGTCTTATCTGTAAATATGTATATACAGCCTTCACTTGCCAACTTCCCTGTTAAAATTATATTTTTCCTTAAATCTGGAACATGTCTTACCTCTTTCAACAATCATTAGTTTATTGCTTTATTTTTACCTTTCCCATTCCAACAATTTTGCATGGTGCATCGTCACCCAAATGAACCTGTCCAAAATCACCTTGAACATAATCTAGAAAATGTTTTTTATAAGGTGTGGCATGAAATGAAGCCCCTGAATATACTACCCAAGACTCAAAAATATTATCTACAGAAAGAATCAAAGCATTTTGTACCACATCACCTGTTACATTTTCTTCCTAATTTCTCTCCTGGTGTCCATCTCTTTGTTTCTTTGGAGCTCTACAGTCTTTCTTCAAATGTCCTTTCTTCTGACAATTCCAGCACTCTATCTTTCCAAGTCTAGATTTGGATCTTCCCTTCCTATAATTCCCACGGTTCCCGAAACCCTTTCCTCTATCCTTTTGTCTTCCCCTGTTCTCCATGTTCAACGTGTTTCCTGATGTCTCACCTGTGCTTTTCCGTCGCATTTCCTCACTAAGGATAACACCAACAACATCATAAAATTTTAAAGTATTTGAACCAGAGACAGAGTTACTTACATCCATGACCAAGCCATTCCATCTTTCTGGAAATGAGCACAAGATTAGAAGAGCCCTGACGTCATCATCAAAGTCCACTTTTACAGAACTTAGTTGATTAATAACTGTATTAAAATCATTTAAATGATCTGCAACAGACCCACCTTCTGACATCTTCATATTAAATAATCTCTTCATTAGAAATACCTTATTGGACACTGATGGTTTTTCATACAATTTGGCCAATGCATCCATCAAACCCTTAGTTGTCTTTTCTTTCGAAATATTGAAATCCACCGACGCTGCCAGGCTCAGTCATATCGTTCCTAGAGCCTTTCTGTCAAGAATCTCCCATTCTTTGTCCTTCATAGCTGCAGACTTCTTTGCTATTCTGCCCAATGGTAGGAATAGATCCTTTTGATATAAATTGTCTTCCATCTACATCTTCCATAACTGTTAGTTTTGGCCATTAAATTTCTTGACCCTAAACTTTCCATCTTCTGACATTGCTCCCACTCGAACCAGGAACCCTCTTTTCCTGCGAGTTATGTTTTTATCTAATACCAGTTGTTAGAAAAACAGGACCACGGAGCAATAAAATAAAACAAATGCGGAAAAAAAACACAGAAGATACATAATACAATAGAGACATAGACTTATGTGGTTCACCCAGTGTGGGCTATTTCCACTAGAGAAATTTCCAGGTCCTTGCTTTATTATTATCCAGCAAATGAAGGGATACAACCTAAAGCAAACCCGTTGTAACTTCCTCTTCTTTCTCTCATAGTCTCCTATCTCAAAATACAATATTCGCCATCCTGCATAGCCGCAATACATTTCCCTCATAAAAGAGGGTTTCCTTCTAGGGAAAAAAACCCTAACATAATTTCTACCGTTAGATCTGTGACCTTATAATGAACGGTCCAGATTTACAATGAAATTACAATATACCTTTACAAGGCAATTTTTCCTTCGGGGGATTTGCCCCCGAACCCCGCAGAGGGAGTACCCCCCTCTGCACTCCCCCATGTGGAAGAGTGTACATACTTCTGGGGTGTAAATACTTCATGGGGTATAAACACGGCTGAAAGTAAAAGACCTTTAAATCAGGAAGATAATCAGGCTCCACAGCCAACAATATTTGACCGGAGTAATGATGTACCTTGACCTAATTCTTATTTCCCTTTGTGGAAATGGATCGATGAAGTCCATAGCCAAAATTTCAAAAGATCGATTAGATTTTATTGAATCAGTGGCATTTCATTTTTCCACAAGGGTCATCCAAGCCTCTGAAAACTATCACATTTTTTTACTTGATCTCGATAGTCTCTATGAATAGTCGACCACCACAAGCCTACTTGTAGTACCTTTCTGGTTGTTGTGTCGACCTAAAAATGTCCCCCAGCTGAGCCTGTATGGGATTCATTGATTACATCCTCCAATTTCTTACCCAACTTACTCTAATTCGGTAGCGTTATCCATGTTTATTTCTTCAAGAAGTAGTCACAAGCTTCTCTTGTATATTTGCACTTTGCGTCAAGAAATGCTTCCCACTTTTCGTATCTTTCTTGGAAGTTACTATTTGGTAATTATGTTCCTAGTATTGGTTGGTATTCAAATATGTCATCGAATCCCTTGTCGAGGAGGAATTTATGAAGAAGTGTCAAAACTGTGCAGAAAAATCCTTCATGCAATTCAGTGTAGAATTTTTCTTTTATTTTGTCGAAAGATGTCTGATATTCAATGGCTTGTTTTGAAATATAATCTTTAATAATTCTTTCAAGCCATTCGTGCATATTTTTTCTTCCTCCATTCATCAAATTTAGGCCTAAGTTTTCATCTGGTGTTAGATCACACATTACGTTATTTGTTAATGTACTAAAATAATGCTTATGGGATAGCTTCAAGGAATCTTTCACATGTCTCTAAAAAAAAACACAACTGTGCTTCGGCTAGTGAGAGTTTATTCCTTCTTGTGTAGTTTTTGATGTAGTTCTCAATTTTTCACTCCCGCCAATCGCGTATGTCTTGTAGAGTTATAATTTATGTACTTCTACATGACCAAGTTCAATACTATCGGAAACAAAACCAATTTTGTAATCTAGAGAAAAGTAGGGATAGTTACCAGTAGTTCCTTACATAAACATCCTAGAGATACATGCATACACATAGACATAGATAAAGACATACACAAGTAATGAGATCCCAAAGAACAATCCTTTTATTATGTGATAGAATAGTACAACACAATTGCATATAGCCTCTCACATGAATCTATGTGAGCCTTCATGTGCTTGTTTATTTTTACCTATTTCGGGAAGTTGTAACTACTTAACTACCTGGGTTAGTCAATTAACCGATACTCTGACCGACCTATACTTTTGACTACGTTAGTTGAATGACTATTCATTAATCTGTTGTCGATTCTAGTCGACAGAGTCGACTATCCCCTACAAAAAAATCCCTATGTTGTGCAATAAATTGTAAAATTATTGGTCACATATTCACCTCCATTATTTGTTCCTAAACTTTGAATATCATGTCTAGATTGATTTTCCACAAGGACCTTGAAGGCCATAAACTTATCAAAAAAAATTCTCTTAAGTTTTAATAAGTAAATCCAAGTACATCTGGAAAAGTCATCAATGAAAGTTAAGAAATATTTGCACCCAAAAAAATAAGGAGAAGAAAGTGGACCACACAAGTCACTGTGAACAAGCTGCAAAGGGCTTGAGTTATGCCAAGAGACACGCTTGTAAAAATTGTTCTAATGATATTTGTCGAGAACACAAGTGACACAAACACCATCTCTGCATGAAACAAGAGGAAGACCAGTCACCATCTATTGATTACATATTTGTGGCAATGAGGGATAGTTTAGATGACCAAAATGCTCATGCCAAGGTTTTCTCAAGTCATTGTTATGATAAAAAAAAATAGACGGAGAAGATGATGACCCAAAGTTGTCAAATTTTTACAATCTGGTAATATCATCAACAATTCCAGTTGCAAGAACATGTTGAGGATCATTTAGATCCTTGATTACAACTTGGTGAGCTGAAAACTCTATGATTTTACCTTCACCTGAATGAGTGATTTGATATACTAATAGAAGGTTACAGGAAAGACCTGGAACACATAATACATTATTGAAATAACCATTATCTACCTGAACTATTCCATATCCTTCAACACTAATAAATATATCGTCACCAACAAATATTGTTTTGGTGTTACATTCATATACAGTAGAAAATATGGATTTCTCCTTAGCCATATGATAAGATTCTCCAAAATCAATAAGCCACTCATCAGAAGAAAAATTATAAGTTACATTGAAGGAGAAACCAGAAGAAAAAAGTGCATGTTCATGAGAAGAAGAAGAAGAAGTAGTAGAATCAATATTGATGTTGTGATTCTTCATCGTTGCTTCTAAAGCTACCATCTTCTTGAAACATTTGGACTCATCATGACCATATTTCCCACAAAAGTTGTTGATCCATATTTAGGAGCAAAACAAATTGATTAACAAACTGAATATAATAAACATAGAGATATGAATAACAAAATAGATAACCATTGAACAATATCTTCTATTGAATAAATGAAATAGGCTAGAATTGTAAAAATGAAGAATTGAAACACTTACTTGAATGGTGGTAGCTATCTCTGAGAAGAGATGTGGCTGCCACGTGCATTTGTTTGAGTAGAATTATTACAATGAGGCTCCAGAGGACTTTTAATATTACTCATGAATTCCAAAACCCTAGACATCCAAAAACCTAACCCTAGGAGGTGAAACACCAAAAGTCACATGGGAACCTATGGGGAAGTTGGTACCACAACTTCCCAGGGTCGTAACTTTTGCATACGACCTATGTTTTAGGCTTGTGATATCCCATTGGAAAGGTGTTTTAGAGAACTATACATTACGTCGTCAAACACTAACTCTGTCTACAATTTGACTATGACGAGCCAAAAATGTTTAGGGCTCCAAAACGGCCCTGGAAGTATAGCAAGATGTGATGACATGAAAACATACAAAATAATCCAGTTGGATTAGGTGAGAGGCCAATGGTATCCACCTGGAAGATGTGTAGGGATTCAGAAAACCCTATAAGTGTAGAACCCACAATTACAAATAAGTACAGAAGAACATGTTGAACTAAAAACTAACAAAAGGAGCCAATTGGAATAGGTGGGAGGCCACCAATATCCACCTTGATCAATCCTCCTCCATTAAGAAGAAATGGTCTCCATTACATTGAGTTCCCCCATTAGGTGAGGAAACTTCTGTTGGATTTGGCCCCGGGTGAGCCATTTTCCTTGGTGTAGGAAATGTCCTGCCTTGAGAACCCGATAAAGATGGTTGACCCCAGGTGAGCCATTTTCCTTGGTGTAGGAAATGTCCTACCTTGACAACCCGATAAAGATGGATTCTCTATTGGAGAGTTCCCTTAACCTGTGTGTCCACTATCTGATTAGTGGATTCATGTTCCATGCAGTCAGGGTTGAGTTATGTTGGTTTCAGTTGTTCTGTGATCTCTAAGGTGTCCAATAATGGTGGAAAATATGGTCGAAAGAGGTCCACATTGAACATTGGGTGAAATCCAAGGAATGGTGGAGTGTTAAGCTCACATGAATTGTTACCCACAAACTTGGTGATGGTGTAAGGCCCATATCAAAGTGGACAAAGCTTTCGATGGGGCCCTGTAAGATGCTCCTTCTGCAAGTGTAACCAGAACTTGTCTCCAACCTGAAACTGGTGTGGTACCCTATGTTGATCATGGCATTGCTTGTACTTAGCATTGGATTTCTATAAAATATCATGGACTTATTGGAAAAAATGTTGAATCTGCTCAATGAATTTGGTGGCTTTGTTGCTCTTAGACTAAACATGGGAAGATTTTGTCTATGTGGTTTCCATAGGTAGTGCAACATCAATCGGACCCAAGGGTTGGAATCCCAGTCCCACCTGAAATGGACTATGGACAGTGGAGCTATGGAGATCCTTGTTGTAACTGTGTTGAACATAGGGGAGACTCTCATCCCATGTATGTGGATGATTAGACTTGTACATGTGGAGGATGTGAACAATCATCTGATTGACGACCTATGTTTGGTTGTCTGTTTGGGGGTGGAAAGTAGTGGATTTAGTGAGCTTGGTGTCCAACAGTGACTAGAGACTCGACCAAAATGTATTGAGGAACCTGATGTCCCGGTCGAAGATAATGGTCTCTAGTATCCCAAAATGGACCCACACTCATTCGAAGAAGAGCTTGGTAGTATGTAACGCTGTGATGTTCTTCTTGCAGGTTGTGAGGATGGCCATTTTTGAAAACCTATCAACGACCACAAATACATAATCATTGTCTTTCTTGGTGGACGGAAGGCCAGACATGTAATTCATCAAGATGGATTCCCAAGGATTCTCGAGGGTAGGAAGAGGGGTGTATAGGCCTTACTTCTTGATGGATAGCTTGGAAATGACAGAGGCAATACAAGATATGATATACTTGCTCACGTCCTGTCAAATTTTTGGCCAATAAAAATGTTTATGGAGAATGACCATAGTTTTATCCATGCCAAAATGTCCTGCCACCCTACTGTAGTGGGCTTCCCAAATAAGATTTGCACACTCGCTTGCAGGAGCACAGAGATGGACCAGATGGAATAATATTTTGTCCTGAATGTGAAAATCAATGATATCCACACCTGTACCCAAGAGATAATAGGTGGTGGTAATTTCTGGATCTTGCTGATAAAGTTGGGGCCACTCATATGCCTCATGTCCATAGAAATGGAGCACAGTGGTGAGGACATCCATGGGAGGGAGACTGAGGCAGACAATGACACGATTTTTTCTCCCTGTCTTATACTTGATGTTCAGATGGAACTACTGTAGGTAGGTGGACCACTTTTGATGGTGGTCATTCTGCAACTTCCCCTATGTTTGTATGAACTATAGAGGCTGGTGATCAGTGTGGATGATCGTCTCCTTTCCCATAATGTAATGTTTCCATTAATGAAAGACTTGTACAATGGAATACATTTCCTTGTCATAGGTGGGGTATTTTCGAACAGTATATGAGAGTGTCTCACTATGGTATGACACATGATGATCGTGTTGAGTGAGAATTTCACCTACAACATAGTCAGATGATTCAGTCTTAATCTCGAATGGTTGTTATAGATCAGGCAAGGAGAGTACTGGAGTTGAGGAGAAGTGATGCTTCAGATCATCAAATGATCATTGTTTTTCCTTATTCCACACAAAATTTTCCCTGCCACCGCCCTTGGTCATGTGGTTGAGGGCCCATGCAATATGGGAGAATCCCAACACAAACCGTTGGTAGAAATTGGCCAGTGCCAAGAAGCTCCAAAGACCAATTAGTGTGGTAGGGGCTGGCTAGTCATGGATGACTTGGATATTAGTGGGATAAACAATTACCCCATGCTCATCAACAATGTAGCCCAAGTATTGGACCATGTTCATGCCAAAGGAACATTTTTCCAAGTTGGCATATAGTCGGTGTTGCCGCAGTGTGCTCAAAACCTATTGAATATGTCGCATGTGCTCCTCCCAAGTTCTGATGAATATGAGGATGTCATCCAAATATACCATCACAAAAGAGTTGGAGAAGGGTCTCAATACATCATCCATCAACCTCATGAAAGTGGTTGGTGAATTTGTTATGCCAAAGCATATGAACAACCATTCGAAGAGACCTTATTTAGATTTGAAAGTTTTCTTCCAGAAATCAGTTGGTTTGATGGGAACTTGGTGGTAGCTAGACTTTAGGTCAATCTTTCTAAAGAAATTTCCCCCCTTGAGTTGTTCAAGAAGGCTATCAATCCTAGGAATTGGGTATTAGGTTTTTACTATGATTTTGTTTAATTCTCTGAAATCAATGCAAAGTCGCCAGGTTTCATCCTTCTTCTGCACCAGTAAAATCAATCTTTTGCAAGGGAAGGAGTTGGGTCTAATGTGTCCCTTTTGAATAATCTCTTGGATATGATGCTTTCTTTCATCATTTTCCATCAATAAGCAATGATAGACTGGTCCATTAGGAAGAGTTTCACTTGGGATTAGATCAATTGGATGATTGACTTGGAAGTGCGTCGATACCCCGGTGGGTGAGGAGAAGATGTCTCTATACTCTTCCACGATCCCATCCACTTGATTCTATTATAAAGAAAGGATTTGTGTAGAGGCCACATATGTGGTGACGATATTCTTCTTACTGTGAGCATGGATCACAAAGAAGACAAACTTCCCTAGATGTGAAATGACCTTACTGCATTTCTTAGCAAAGATTAAAGAAACAGTGATAGGAAGTGCTACCTCTGGTATTCTGTACAATTGTCTACCCAAAGTAATAATAACACTGTGAGGTCTAGAATCATACACAACATGACACTTCCACAAATATGGTTTTCCTAAAAGAACATCACAAACTTCAAGGGGAGAAATATCACGCAATACCTCATCTTTGAAGGGATTGATGTCGTAGGGCAGACGACACTTTTGGTTGACACAAAGATCTCTTCCTTGGTGAAGACATATGATGCTGTAGGGATGCGGGTCCAGTGTTTTTAGCAGGTCCAGCCTTTTGACGACCTCTGCTGAGATCAAGTTCTTCTGACTACTGATATCGACAATGAAATGAAGAGAATCCCCCTTTACCCACATCTGTGAGTGAAATAGGCACTCCCCTTCCTCCTGTTCTTTTGGCTCACTTGGCTGGACTTTGGTGGTAGCGAAAGTGGCAATAGGTTCAACATCGATAATATGCTTCCCTCCTTATGGATTTTATTTAGAATCATAATCGACCTATGACTTGGAAGCCTTCAGATCGACCACGAGTGACTTCTTGGAGAAACATTCTTAAGTGTTGTGCCAAGGGATTTTATGGCATTCACACCATTTTCCAATGTCTTTGTTTGTATTCTCATTGCCCTTCTTGTGTTGTGGCTTGGACTGGTTGTCCTGAGAGTGGCCATCTTTTCTCTGTCCCTTGTTGTGTGGGTTGGGGTTGTCTTTTCCCTGCTTCAGTTGTGAGGAGTTTGTAGATCCAAACTCTCGTCTCTTCTACTTCAATTTATGCTCGATCTTGACAACATATATATAAGACATACCCAATGATGCGATGTACTGAAACTCCATCTATGTTTGAATGTATCTATGAAAAAAACTGCAATATTTTAGTAACAAATGTTGCTCAAAGTCTTTGATACCAAACTTGGTGTGCAGGGTATGGAAAATATTGGTGAAATATGGTACTATCTGGTCCCTTTCTTGATGCAGGGTGGTCCATCTGGTGTACTAGTCCTCGTAGCTTCCAACAAGGTAGTATTGTTCTTTAATGGAATCCCAAAAGGAATCCCATGTAGGGCAAACCATAAATATTGCAGATTCCTCTATGGCCCTTTAATCAGAGTAAGTGTCCCACCAGTCCTTAGCATGGGGGATGACCTTGAGGAGTGAAAAAGTAATATTTTCCCTATCGAAAAAATTATGGACCAAAAAATACCCTTCGAGCAGATTCAACCATTTATCTACAACATATGCATCTATCAGTCCTTCAAATAATGGAATATCAAAGTTTACATGTACCTTGAAGGGGGTTGCATGGAATCTTGATGAAGATGCTTCTCTTATGGGCAGTTGTCAAAGGATATGCATAGATTTGTCCATCATTTTGTTCATTTGTCGCACAAGGGCTTCCTCGAGCAACATTTTAAAAGAATCTCCTAGTCCATCATATTTATTTTCATCTCCCATGGGTTGTTGTCTTCGGCCGAGCTCGATGCGACCGATCTTGCAACGACTCAATTGGTTTGAGTCCCAACTTCTTGTACCCAGATCTTGTCGGGGATATGCACGAAGAAAAATAAATGAAGAGCATACCGCTTTGATACCACTGATCCATATTTAGGAGTAGAATGAACTAATTAACAGACTGAATATAATAAACATAGAGATATGAATAACAACATAGATATCCAGTGAACAATATCTTCTATTGAATAAATGAAATAAGCTTAAACTGTAAAACTGCAGAATTGAAACACTTGCTCGAATGGTGGTAGATATCTCTGAGAAGAGATGTGGCTTCTACACACATCTGTCTGAGTAGAATGATTACAATGAGGCTCTAGATGAATATTTAATATTACTCATGAATTCCAAAACTCTATACATCCAAAAACCTAACTCTAGGAGGCGAAATGCCAAAAGTCATGTGGGACTTTATGGGTAAGTTGGTACCTCAACTTCTCGGGGTCGTAACGTTTGCATACAACCTCCATTTTAGGCACGTGATATCCCATTGGAAAGGTATTTTAGAGAAATACACATTACACCATCAAACTCTGAATCTGTCTATAGGTTGATTGTGGAAAGCCAAAAAAACATTGTTTAGGGATCCAAAACGACCCTAGAAGTACAACAAGATGTGATGACATGAAAACATACAAAATAATCCAGTTGGATTAAGTGAGAGGCCACCAGTATCCACTTGGAAGATGTGTAGGGGTTCAGACAACCCCAGAAGTGTAGAATCCACAATTAAAAAGAAATACAAAAGAACGTGCAAAACTAAAAACTAACAAGAGGAGTGAGTTGGAATAGGTGAGAGGCCACCAATATCCACCTAGATCAGTTGCAATGTCTGTCAGTCTTCTTATTTTTTATATTTTTCTCCTTTGTCACCATTAGGAGCTGAAGTTGTTTCAGTGGGTTTGGGACCCTTGTTTTGCTGCTTGTTGTGGTGAGGATGTTGCTTCTTAAGATTATAGGGTTTAACTTTTTGTTGGAGGCACCTGTAGTGTTGATCACTCCTAATTGTACAAGATTATCTTTTTCTATAATCAAAACATCACAAAAGGACTCAAGGGTGTATTTTTGACAAGATTTCTCTGGAGTCTCTCTCATGGCATAAAAGGTAGATACAAACACAAAATATGCACTATCTAGCTTATAAAGAATAATATAGATGCAACACACTTCCTCCATATTTATCTCACATTCTTCACATAAAATTTTGAGTGTTTTAAACTTAGATAAATAGTATTCAATGCAAGAAAAATCATTTGGAATTAAAGTTAGTATATGATTTTCTAACTGATGTGATCAAATAATATTGTGTTTACCAAACATAGATTCAAGTTTTTCCCAAGCTTCATCGGGGTCATCAATTTCTTGAAGGTGGAACCTTAAATCAAGAGAGATGGACATTCTGATCAGTCCACGTGCTTCACCATTCCTATTATCCCATTTGACTTTATTTTCATCATCAGTGTTTTCTTTTTCCTTTCACAAGGTAATCTGGTACATGCTTTTACTTCTTAATAAATCCTCATGGAATTTCCAATGGAATTAGTTGGTGATGGTAAGAAAAAGATCAATGGAATATTACATACTAAATATGTAGACAATATGGATTTAAAAACTAAAATTGATGATCTGGATGGAAATGTCTCAAAAAATTAGGTGGTTTAAAAAAACACGACACTGAAAATGGAATTCGGATATGAAATTTATTCCCTTTTAAAAAAATGTACAACTAGTAACAAAAGAGCCATGTGGCAAGTAGAATTTTTTCCACGTGATGATACCCCTGTAAATAACCTCACTTTTACAATTAATTTGTTTTAAGAAGTGACCCACTTTTATAAAAAGAAGTGGGGATCGCTTTAACAATGAAGTTACTTTATAAAATAAAGTTGCATGCAAAATAAATAAATTTAATATAAAATATTAAAGCTACTTATAGTGATTCACTTTTATACTTGAAGTGAAATACATTTTGTTGGAGTTACTTCACACACACCTACGATTTTTTTTTTCTAAGGTTTTTTTCTGGTTTATTAGTCATAATTAGTCATTGTCTAGTCTCCTATAGTTTAGGGGAGAATATTCCACCTGGAGAATATTCTCTTTCAGTTGACACTTCAGTTTGACTAGTTGAGTTGAGTTTAGAGGCCACATTGGTTTTGTCACCATGCATGTTAAGAACAAAATACTAATATAGCATAGAAAAACCTCATAATAAGTACTCAACACCTTGAAAAAGAGATAATTTCAAATAATAAGCCTCTTCGAGGGGGCAACCTCCTTTTACCCCACATAAATGTTCAAGTACAAGATGATTCCAAATGAAAATGTCTCCTTGGTATATATAAGAGACTAGGAGTTATAATTACAACTATTGGAATAAAGCCAACATAAATAAAATATCATTACTAATGTAATATGCCCCAATTAAGGGGTAATGAGCCAATATTAGGGCTTAACATGACCCTCCCCTTGAGACAAGTGTTGTTCGCAATGCTTGAGTAACTCTGGATGCTTCTATATAAAAGACTCATCTTCCCAAGTGGAATCTTTAGCCGGTAATTTCCTCCATTCAATGAGATACTCTGAAATGGATCTATTCCTCAGCTGGTGAATTCTTGTGTCAGCGATGGCTTCAGGATCCAATATGATATTTCCTTCCTCATCAAGCTCTAGCAATATAGTTTGAACTGGGATCTTGTCGCCTATAACCTTATTTAAGCATGAAACATGGAAAACTGGGTGTACTCGTGAAGATGCAGGCAACTCCAATTTGTATTCCATAGTACCAATCTTTTGCAACACCTTATAAGGGCCATA
>ML803404.1:101654-122474 GCA_009831015.1 Picea engelmannii
CAGCTTTCCAACGGCCGAGATCTTAGCGCCCGGATCAACGGCGCTCGCGCGACCCTGTCATTCCCAGCTGCTCTGTGTTTAGCCAGCGTGGACCCTTCTCCCGTCATTTCATCTTCCATAACCGCCTTTCTCCTTCTACCGTGTATCATCCATCCACCTCCCCTATTTGGTCCGTGTAATCCTCCCCCCTTCTCATCATCCACTCGTTGCTTGCCATGTGTCCCACTCCTTTCCACGTCAGCACCTCGCCAAGGCACAAGTCCATTATCTTTCCTCTTCCCCTTTTCGCCTATTATCTTTCGCCAGGTGTCCTCCTCTGTCGCCCCCCTCGTACCTCGACACTTCCTTCACACCCTCATGATCCGACGCCACCACTCCTATCATGCACCTCATCCTTCGCGTTGGCCTCCACGCTCACTCGCCAAGTCAATCAGTTATTCCAGGTGGCAGCGCAAGAGGCCCTCCTCGTCCCAAAGATGCCAAGTTGGTCGGGCCATCCTCAATCCCGATGAAGCAGTTATTGAAGCGGTTGGTGGTGGTTGGACATCGCCTCCGCCATAATGGGAAAGCACGACAATGAATTGAAGGCACGTCGATTCGCCATTGGAACTGTCAAAGAATTAGATTGCGTCTGACATAAGTTGCACGATCTCTTAGAGGTTGACTGTCAGAAAGCCATGCAGATGCAAAGCCTTCAATGCAGAGTCTTGATTTCTCTGCTATTGTTGTTCTGAGTATATGAAGGCGTTTTCACCATTTTTGTATCTATCGATGGTAGAGCTAAGCTCCCAACTGTAGAGTCTTAACGACCATTCCGGTTTCCTGGTCATGTATTTGTGATTGAGACTTCTTGGTTTATGACAAATAGTTCTCCTTTCTCATCTATGTTTCATCTCATGCCAGAGAGTTCACAGTTGAAGGATTCACGTGGATTATTGCAATTTTGTTATGATAAAGGATTTGTTGTGACATTATTGTATTCTCTGGTTTTCTGTGTTTGAATGTAAGAGGATCTTGCGTTCGAATGCTTTCTTCTCCAATCTGTTACGAACCTGATGTTTATGATAGACCTTCGCACTCTTCTCATGCAAGTCTTCCCCCCTACTCACCCTTTATTGCAACTTACTGTTTGAAGTTTATCAAGACCTCACTCGTCCATGCATGCTTGGCCTAGTTTCTGAGTTGAGATGATATTGTTCAGAGTTTTCCTCCATTTGATCACCCCCTTTAAAACAATCATGACATTAAACTGATGGGTGTCAGGCTCTGCTCCTGCAAGCAATCCAGGAGTGACTTCTGACGCTAACACCTTCTATAATACCGGCACTTTAAATATCATAGTGGTAAAAAAAGAACAACCACTTTGCTCCATGAAATTGTCTCCTTTTTCTAATTTCATTATTCTTGGTGATAATACCAAACATGGACTTTGACATTGTTTCAATTATCAACTTTTTTTTTCACTCTTGCAATATAAGGAGGCCTGTCGGCATCAGAGTTTCACATGAACACACAATCTCGCAATTTTACAATCCTGTTAGTCCCTTTGACAATGTAAGATTTCACATATTTATTTTCTAATGAACTAAATTGGATTTTTGTCAAACCTTTTTTAAATTTTGTAATAAGGATGTAACCATTTTTTTCATTTCATTTTGTATCATTTTGCAAAGTTGGAATTAGAAATAAACCATTGTGATGGTTGGTCTTGCAGAGGTACCCCATTAAAAATATGAAGGTTGTAGTGAAAGGAGATGAAAAGAGAACTTGGGAGGGAAATAGCATAAATGAGAGCTCAAAGAGGGAAATTGCTTGAAGATTGGTGGACAAAAGAGTCAAGGAGCTTGCCCATGATGAGAAAACATGTCTCTAAGCCATGTCCATCTACAATCTTTTTATTGTGAGTGAGTAACAATAAAAAAAACCAAAGTGTAATTTGCCCTTCTATAATTATCTCTTGAGCTTAATAAAATCTCCATTACATGTTGGATTTCCAGGGCCAAATCCATGCCTAGTATGTTGAATTTTTGTGTGACTTTGAGTTGGTATCTCCTTTGATCTGCATCATTGTAGTCTACTCATATTATTTTGAATTCTCAAACTCATTGTTAACTACAAAATCTATTTGTTGGAATTCAATGCATAATTACCATTTTTCCCATTCATTGGTTTAATGAAATGGTTGAGTAATTATACACCTACATCCATTCCTTCGACCTAATCAGCACAACAACACTATCTGAATTTATGATTGTCATTTTTTTTCTCTACTAAGTAACCACATAATACAACATGTTGGCATTAATTTCTCCCTAATTAACCTATAAGTAGCATGCATTTGTTTATTTTTTAATTAAATCATGGGTGGAACCCACAACCCAATCAAACTTTGGTTAATTGCTAACATGGGAAATATATGGGGCTCCATCTAAATCTATTAGTAATACTCATTTGTAGTTGTCCCCACTTTTCCATTAGAGTCAAATACATCATATGTATGGTTTGGATGCTATATACTCAACCATCACTTGGAAAACACCTAAATAAAGTATAGCTTATTTTGACCAAAGATCGACTTAATCAATTATAGTAATGGAGAATAAATAAGTCATGTCATTTCCCACTAAACATTAGTAATTGGAATCAACATAATTGGTTGCCAAGACACCCTCTATGAAGAATAATCTTGGAACCTATATTATATTTGGAATTATTTATGCGTGTCTTATATATAGATGAGAAGAGAGATCTTGTTGGCTCTTTGAGACTATTCATCTTTAACTTTGGCTTCTTAGTATTATCCCTCTTTGAGATCAAGTTAACTCACTATTTCCATTTATTTTTAATAATTTTGATGCAAGTGAATAATGGTTTTCATCAATATATAATTATGTAATTACATATTTGTAGATTGAAAATGGAATTCCATTTGCACTCATTTTCTAAATTGAAAATCATTTTTGGAATGAAATTAAAAACAAAGTATACTTTTTCTAGCATAAAAAATTTGTAATTAACAGGTTGCTAGGTTTGACACCTATCTCAAAAACTATAGTATACTTAGGAAGATAATATGGGGTACCTAGGGAGATAACCAATGGGAGTAATAATAGATATATGACCATGTGCATGTAATAGTATGAACATAATAAATGTAAGAGGGTTTACTAGAAGGTTCCTCCTCTAGAATGTTCTTAGAGGGTAGGTAGCACTATATAAAGGAGTGTAAATAATGTAATGGAAAAAGTTGAGGATTATTTTATTAGGAGTAGTAGTTCATTAGGAGGCTTCCCTCTCGAAGATTCAAGTGAACATGGCTGGATCATTTCCTTAATAGGATATATTGTATGGTGTTTTCCTACCCTAAGGGTTTGGATAATAATAAAGTGGATATTTACTTTATATTTTTCTTGAATCTATTGTGGTGATTTATTATTTATATTTTTGGAACTTAGCAATTGGTACCAGAGAATTTTCTTTGGCCAAAAAGAAGGAATAATATTTTTTCCTTTTGTAGAAAAAAGATGGTGTCATACTTCATATTGAATTCTGAAACTTTATTTGTAGAATTTGAAGGAACATGTTACATATCTGAATTCATCTAAAGAAAATACCCAATTTAAAAATAAAAAAATAAAAAAACATTTGAAATGGAGTCCAGGAAGTGAATTTATTAGCATTTTAAATTCTACAATGTTTTAGGGTCTTTCCAAAAAAAGCCACGCAATTTTCACAGTAAGTTATTTTTAAACCCTAGTTTTTCTTTAAGATTTCTTCCAAGCAAGATGATTTTTACTGGAAAATATGATGGCCCTAGTATTGAATAATATATACAATGGTTCAAGTCAGTATGGAAAGAGAAGTGGAAATCTTGTCTACATTATGGTTTCAAAGAAGATTCCCTCATATGGTGGGGATCACTTGACTATTTTGAGTGGAATTGAATTTATGATGAAGCATAAGAAAAAATAGTTTTAGAAAAGTGGTCTCATACAAAGTGTAAGGATAAATAAATCACCAAGGGTTTCTTTTCATGTGGGAACTCTATATTACATATTCATGGATGCATTCAACAAGAGAAGGTTATAGTTTCTATTAACCCTAGTTGCCAACAAAAATTTATCAATGTTTAGTTGGTTAATAGATTGCAAGTTCTTGTAAAGAGTATTCAAATCACATAGGTTGAGGGTAAATTTTTTTAAATTTTTAAATATTTGAAGCTCACTCTGGATAAATATGTGTTGCATTTTGATTTTTGTGCCATTGATATGAATGATGTGGATGTTATTCTTGGATATCCTTGGATGGACACAATTGGTACAATGAATATTAATGTGGAAAATAAGTTTTTGAAGCTTTGTTACAATAAAAATAAAGTTACATTATAGGATGTGTCTCTTAGTAAGAAAGAAGGGCCCACAGGGGGCATTAATCAAACAATTTGTTTCATAATCCACAGTTGCATCAGAGGCAGAGTCTATAGAAGGACGTGAAGCAAAGCCCCAGGAAGGACACAATAAATAATCCAAGGAGGTAATTGAATCAAAGGAACACCATATTGTAGAGTTGAGTATAAAATGACCAATTCCTAAAGTTGTCTTATATAGAAATCCACACCACATAGAGAAACAACAATCATCAAGGAAGGGATATGAGCATCAACATAGTTTTTATTGACCAACATGACACCAGAAAGGAAATAAATCAAGAATTTCTTGGAGGAATACCAACATTGTAGAACAATATCAGGATATATCAACAACTCCATGGCACCAAAGGCGCGATAAGGATCGAGATCAGGGTGATAGGGAAACAATTGGACATCATGTTCATCTTCCATTAGGATGGATGGATGATTGTACTTGATACCAATTGGCTACACCACTTATCCATTCATATTGTATGGTTTCTTCTCATGTTTCAAGGATGAAACATCTGAAGGGGGATGGAATGTAGTATACCCAGGGAGGTAATATGGGGTACCTAGGGAGGTACCCAATGGGAGTAATAATAGATATATGACCATGTACATGTAATAGTGTGAACATAATAAATGTAAGAGGGATTACTATAAGTTTCCTCCTCTACAATGTTCTTAGGTGGTAGGTAGTACTATAGAAAGGGGTGTAAACAATGTAATGGAAAAATTTGTGAATTATTGTATTTGGAGCGGTAGTTCATTAGGAGGTTTTCCCATGTAAGAGACAAGTGAACATAAGTGGATCCTTTCCTTAATAGGATCTATCGTATCGTTTTCCCTACACTAAGGGTTTGGATAATAATAAAGTGAAGATTTATTCTATATTGTTATTAAATCTATTGTGGTGATTTATAATTCACATGTTTGGAACTTAACATAAACAAAGTTTTCGAAGATGGATTTTTCTTATTCCTCAATAGTCATCTATGTTTTTGAAATAGACTAGCCATATGCCCACCATTTATGGATCATATGGTATTAAAGTGTGTTCATAAGATACCTTGAAGCAGCTTCCATGGGAAGAGTCTTGAAGAGGGATACGTTGGACGAGTTGAGAAAATTTAACAAGTAGATCCAAGAGGAAAGCCAGTATTGGAGGAAGAAAGTGGATGAGTAAGAAAAAAAAATTTCCAAATGCCAAGATTCATTCACCACCATAGGGAATCAATTAGAAAGGAGTAGATTGTATCTCTTGTAATTATGGAATATATTCATTCAAGTGTATAGTTGTAAAGAGGAGAGGTTCACCGAAATGATTTCTTAGCTATACCAGGATCTAGAAGCAAAGGAAGAGGCCTTGAAGAGGATACAATGATATATCTAAGAGACCAAGAAATGAACTTCTATTGTCATCGTGGAAGACAAAACCATGACATAGTAAATCCTAGTAAAATCACCCTCCAAGACCCTTCCTCGAGAGACCTTTGTGATTTTGAAAATCACACTAGAGCCATCAGTTCCAAGCTCGTGAGGTAAATGGGCTGTGATGAAAAAGGGATAGGAAAGGAAGGCTAAGGGATTCTTATCTTCATTGTAACTCAACATAGGCAAAAGAATAAAGGCCCGATATTTAGTGGAAAAAAATAAAACACAATATCAACTCAAACCACCTTCATCAAGGAAAGAGGAAATAAAAAAGAATCCAATGCCATGAAGGAAAAGGAAGCTATTAAAGGATTTTGCAAAAAGACACACAAATATACTTCTAGAGGCTTAGAATAGGGTATCAAATATGTTATTCCCCCATCAAAATATACTCCAACTCTTGGGGAACCAAACACCCAAGCTGGAAAACATCATCACAAGCAATAAAGGTATTCCATAGCTTATTTTTGTTGCAAGAAAAGGGATCATAAGGCTATTAATTGTTGGTACTCTATAAGGTCAAGTATCCCATGTAGGAATGATTTCCAATACTGCATATTGTCTAAACATTGGGAGGTCAAATGTTGGAGGCTTCACCCAGAAATCCATCCCAAGAATCGAACAACCAAGAAGAAAACTAGGATATTCAAGGTTAGGGGGGAATAGGAGCTACTTTTCCTTTCATCTAAAGGAGAAGTGGTTGTCCAATGACCTATTTCATAAATTATTTTCATCTATATCCATGAGATGGAAAATAATCTTATGTCAAAAGAAACCCCTATTCAACTCTTATCTCCCATCCTACAAAAGAGTCACCCTTTCTTGGATATTTGTCAAAGATTTCTTAATGGAAGCATAGGGGGTAGGCACACAAATTAAAATAAAAATAAGATTGAAGGGAGTCCAAAATTTTAGGGACAAAAAACATGCAAATGGGCAGGTGTTCAATCTAAACTGGATCCTTGCCAAACCTATTGTAATTTTTGTATTAAGGATGTAAGTATTTTTTATTTTATTTTTTAATTTTTGGCATAGTTGGAAGTGGAAACAAACCATTGTGATGGTTGAACATCCAAATGAATCCCATTAAAAAGATGAAGGTTGTAGTGAAGGGATCTATAAGGATAAATTGGGAGGAAAGTAGCATAAATCAGAGCTCGAAGAGGACATATTGCATGAATATAACTGGACGAAGGACTCAAGAATAATGTCCACGATGAGTGAAGGTATCTATGAGCCATGACCATATACAATTTTGTATTTCCAATGAGTATCAATACACAAAACTGGTGTATACCTCACCCCTTTATAAATCTCTCTTGAGATTAATAAAATTCCCAATGTTACATGTTGTCTTTGTAGGGTGAAATTTGTGCCTAATATGTTGAATCAAAGTGTGACTATGGGTTAGTATTTTGTAACACCATTGTTTCCCCTAGATTGTAATTAATCATAAGATAGGATTACCATGCTAAGGCATGCAGACGATGTAAATGTATTATTGTTAAATTTCCCATAATTGGTTGTTGGGGGGTGAAGCCTTGAAGTACGAGCCACGATATCTCTAGAGGAAAGAATCAGTTAATGAAGGAAAGGACTGATGGTTGAATAATCAACCACCCCAATGAATGAAAACATGGGATGTCAGCCCGAAGTACCACCGAGACTTGCAGACCTGAGCTTCCTTTTGACAGAAGGAACAGGATAGGTCGGAAACCTTCCTAGAGAAGGAAGGTAAGATACATACAAGGAGACGGTAAGGAAGAGGGACATCAAGAGAAGAAACACCAGACGAGAGCACAATCTCGGAAGGAGATGCGTGAAAAGGAAGTGCAGAGAAAACGACCTGAAGGACCTGAACATGATCTTGATGCTGAGGAAGCATCTGATAACCTCACAGGGATACTATGAAAGAGAAAAGGTCTCTGAGAGACGACATATTTCCCTAGTGATATCATGGCTTGACACGAGGGTGGCCAAAGTGATAAGGATGAATGCCTTTGAGCCTATGGTTGGGTGGAAAGGCACACACCCATAATCAGTTAGTTGGCTGCAACCTGTAATAGATAAGTATTATCATATCCTCTGTAATTGAATTGTAACTGTAAATTAAAGTTGGATATCCAATGAATATTTCAAGGATGTGCATATTTTCTTAATGGTTATATTATATCCCTTTAATTCTGCTTCATTGTGTATTTAATAAAGTAAGGAATTATCTAGCTTGTACACGTAAATTCTTGAGCCCTGTGGTGGCTCAAGTTAAAATAAATGAACTGTGAGTTCGGCGACCGTGGGCACAGTCTCACGTGTGCATGTCGACACTCCCATTTGTTCTAAGTCTCTTGGAGGAAGGATTCTGTTAAGATCTGGAGAGATAGTGCATGTATGCACAGGCTCTCTGTGAGGTGGGCAGAGGCCGAGAACCTCTTAAGTTCTAGAGTTGATGAATGAGCGCAAGGGGTGCGCGGAAGAGTTCTTCTAAGTGTTAAGTTCAAGAGAAAAGTGAAAATATCCTAATCCTTTCAGAACTAACAAAGCTCAGAAAGAATAACGAGATTGAAGTATTAAAAGGGAAGGTTCCTTTGTTTGGAAGATGAACAAACGAGATCTGTTCGGGAAGATCCAAGATCTATTGTGACCCTTGGATATGTGAAAGAGCGTGAGAGTTAACCCCTTGAGTCCTTCGGACTTCGCGAGTTTGGAGAATTGAGCGAGTTTGTCGTAAGGGAGGTAAAATCCCCGAAGTCCCGAAGTTAATCTGGGCCTTAGATATGAGGATGCCTAGGATCCATCCTGACCGTCAGATATATGAGGTAGTCAGTCTAGAATTGACTGCTTCGGGAGAATATATTCTTAGTTATGTAAAAACTCCCAAAGAATGAAGTAGCGAAGTAATGTGGACCGTGGATCTATGGATCCTTCGGGACCCCTCTCAACCATTTGATCGAGGGAATGTGGGTATTATGTCGAGAGTACATGGGGACCCAAGTGTAGAGTGACAACGATGCCAAGTATCCCTCTCAGAGTGGCACACACAGGGGTATTAAGAGGTAGCTAGCTATGAGTTCCTTCAGAAATCCACAGAGCGACGAAGTCGGTCTGTACCATCGATATGAGAGAGAGGATACGTGGTGGAAATGCATCGACTTCAGGTGAAATTACTCTAGGAGAAAATGAGTGTGGAGAGGTTGAACCTCTCGAAGCCCAAAGAGACAAATTTATTTGCAACCATCGATCTGTGGGAGACACGCGTCGAAAAATCGTCGACTTCGGGTGAAGTCACTCCAGGAGAGAAGGGGATGTGTTGAACAAGAACTCCCGAAGGTTGGAGAGTCAGAGTTCATTTGAGTCACCCATCATTTAAGGACATGTGTCAGCAGACCTTCCATTTCAGGAGATAGCCACTTTAGAGGAAAGTGGGGTCACATGAGTTGAGAAATCCTGAAGTAAATCATGACCGTCGATTTGAGAGA
The DNA here is from genome assembly GCA_009831015.1 of Picea engelmannii. NCBI lineage: Eukaryota > Viridiplantae > Streptophyta > Pinopsida > Pinales > Pinaceae > Picea > Picea engelmannii. Next base: position 110,976 of record ML803404.1, read on the forward strand.
GACATGCGTTGACAGATCGTCGACTTCAGGTGAAATCATTTTGGGAGAAAGTGAGTGGGGAGAGGTTGAAACTCTCGAAGCCTGAAGAGCCGAAGTAATTTATAGTCGTCGATCTGCGGGAGACACACGTCAGCAGATCGCATACTTCAAAACTAGGGAGAAAGAAACGCGAAGTAGAGGGATTCCCAAAGTAGATCCACATTGTCAAATGAGAGGGATGCATGGTGCATGATCCTTAAATTCGAAAGAAAACGCTATGGGAGAAAAGGTGGTGTGAGAGTCTGGGACTCTCGAATGTCGAAGTCCCAAAGTGGATCCAAGTCGTTGATTTAGATGGATGCGTGGAACCTGATATGGAACTTTGGGTATGGATTAATTCAGAGGAAAAAGAGTTGGAGTGCTCATAACTCCCAAACGTCGAAGTCCTGAAGAAGATCATAACCGTTGATCATGAGGGACGCATGGCGCTCGATCTATAACTCTGGGTGTGGATTACTTCGGAGGAAAAATGTGTAGAAATATTTGAAGCTCCCGAACGTTGAAGTCTCGAAGTAAATCAAGGCCGTCAAAATCCTTGAGGACACAGGACGTCGGATCGTGAACTTTAGAGGTTTTCCACTCTGTAGGATTCGCGTAGTGGTCGTCTTGGCACCTATTGTCTTGGTGTCTAGTCATATCATGTGGTCATATCAAAGTATAGGGGGATTAAAGTACCCAAATAACTTGGGAGAGGATATCTTCCAGCTCTGATCTCGTTTCAGAGCATGGAGATTGTGGCTGGAAAGATCTGGAAGAGCATAATGGAATAGAGACCCCGAATGAGGGTATTGATTCTCCTAGGAATAGAGAAAATTTGAGTCCCCACCGTGGGTGTGTTACAAATTGGTATCAGAGAATGGTTACAACACTTGGCCTGCTTGGGCTCATGCATGAGTCGTATGAAAATATTTCTGGAGGAATTTAAGGGGTAACACCCGATCTTACCGCATTCCTAAGAAGCGTAGAAAACCTCTACTAAAGAGAGGAATGAAATTATTTATTGTTAATAGATGTTTTGTAAATTGGCATTGTATGTTGCTAATGTCCCCAAATAAAGAGGTTGACTTCACTTTGAAATTGCATGTGTTGTTGTACAGTCGTAAGATTTGGTTACCAAGGCTAAGATGAGCCTGTGGATAATATTATTGCCAAACATAAATCATCTACATATGTTCCTTGAGTAGAAGGATGCAGATTTAAAATACAGTTGGGACTTTACCCCAATGATATTGAACCATGCTAGTCCATGACAAAGGCAGCCTAGAATTTCTCAGGAAATGAAATTCAATCCTACAGGAATGGGGTTATGTTGAAGAACACTAATATTTAAACTAAAATAGCAATGTGAATGGATGGAAAGGATCTGTATCAGTAATGATTATTGCTTTAATGAAGGGTTAAACCTAGTATAGTTGTATAACCCCTCACGATTAGAGGAATGAGTCTAGTGATCATTCCCTGAAAAGGGAGAGCGTGCGCATCTCTCAGGTTTCATGTGATCTGAGAAACAAATTTTGTTTCTGGGTAAAGGAATTGCTAGAGAGGGTTTTTTCTAATCAAGCTAATAAAAAGAGTTGTAGAATTATAAAATTATTGAGTTAGAAATCACAGAAGCCTCCCTTTCTTGGTGGATAGGAAACTAATCTGCCAGAGTTCTTGTGGGAGAAGGAGAATGTCCTCCATCGATGACTGTGCTGAATAGAATGAATAATTTTAGATGTAATGGTCTAGACCGATCTTGACCTAAAGATACTCTAGAAGTCTGAGATGCCCATGTGCACACATGACATGGAAAGGGTGCAATAAATAGCTTGCATGATGAATGTTTGGTTAGGTTTGTGCATGTTTATGCTTGAGTGCATGGATTTAATTCATTGTGAATCTTCTTGATATGAAGCCTGATAGTAATACTAGTTAGGTATGAATGATATCAAATGTGAAAGTGATGCACATATATTATGTAAGGATATATGCATACTAAAGGAATAACATGGCTGCCTTGATGAGTGATATGTAAGGCAAGAATTGCACTTGCCAAGATTAAGTGAAAACCATGGATGCATGGTTGACTCCATTTTTTTTTAAAAGAGTCATCAAAGTTTTGTTTTGAATGATAGCTTAAGGGGGAATGTACTCCATTTCCTCAGGAAAGATGAGTAAAAATAAATAAAAGAGTAAATCAGCAAGGATGGTCTGTGTCAGGACAAGAGGCAAATGATTATGCCTTGAGGATCACATAAGGATGAGATTGAATAGTCATGAGTTGACTAATTTTAGAATAGAGATGTATGTAGGCTGTGAAATATACCCATGGAAGCTACGCACAGAATTTTGATTATGCATATGGTTAAGTACATCATGGATGTAAGTTAACAAAACCATAATATGTATGGAAACATAATTTGGGTGCATGAAAAAGATGCATGTTTATATTCCCTATGGAGTATTTGGTAAAAAACTAGAAGCTAACTCAAGGTTGAGGCCATCATAGATAGTGATGGACGTACAATAAGGAAGTTGCATGCTGAGGGAGTTCCTTGTGGAAGAACTGTGTGAAAATTCCGTCAAGAGGTCAGAGTCACAACCTTAATAATTGTTGAGAGACTAAGCAGTGAGCTACAAGATTTTATATATATATATACATTTTGAAAGCATCATGTAATGAATAAAAGACTAATGAATGAATAAATGAGTATGTTTGATTGAATAAGCTTGGTTGAAGCCATGTTAAGAAAAGGAAGTGAGGCCTTTAGAGATAACTCAGCTGGGTTTAAAAGTCCCATACAGTGTAGGAAGAATTGGAAGAAGGGGAAAGCCCCTAACTCCTTTCTCGCTACGTGTTATGTTTCCTCTGGAATGAGAAGGTTTATTTACTAATAAAAGTAAATTTTTTGACACCATAGTGATGATGATTGTATTACTACAGAAAAAGTTTATAACTGTCTATATTGCATTCATGAAAACCTTTGAGGATAATGTGATGAAGTGCGTAAAGATATGCTAGGACATTTTGAAGATGTTCTATGGATTTGAATGTATGGTACATGCATTTTAATCGATATTACAACTAATGATGCATGTTGTGTATAGAAAGGAATTGGAACTGTTGAGGAAGATAGTTACCAATGATGGGAAACCTCAAGCAGAGGATGACCATGGGAAGGTTGTGGTCGAAATATTGTTGACAGGACTGTAAGAATCCCCCTAAAGCACTGTTGATGAGGTAAAAATCATAAAGAGGGTGCTAGCAACCAAGAACAGGTATGCAAAGATTAGTTAAGAATCCTTTCTGAAATATTTTATTGTCTAATGTTATGCATGAAATTTTGAAAGGCAATTGTATGTCGTGGATACCCATGTAGGGTATGGATCAGGAAGAAAACCCTGATCGAATCAGGTTAATAGAGAACCTAACAGAGGAGATGAATGTGAATCGTTCATCGAAAGGAAACTCATCTCATTCGTCATATGGAATTCAAGATCCACTGGAATTAACAGATCAAACGTCAGTCATTCGATAAGATCGATAGCTCGTATTCATTGTGGAGATCGAATAGGCACATAGGTTAATGACAGAGCCTATTCCAGTAATTTAAATTCAATATATATTTTTTTTTATTTTGGGGTCCAATCGTAGATTGGATGACCCATATTAATTATGGAGTGAAAAGGCATAATTAACAGGCGTGCTAGTTCACGACCCGCAATCAAACTACACCGTCGATCTCGTCGGGGTGGATGATCAATGACCACGATTAAAAGAGTTGGGCGAGCCCTTTTCAGATTACGGATATTGAAATCTCTGAAAAAGAGAGAGCACATTGGGGATTTCACAATCATTGTGAACCGTTGATATGTGAACGGTTGGTGGGTTGACTTGCAAGGAAACCATGCATTAATGTCATGTAAACTCGTACCATGATTGGGTTATGTGGTTAGATTTGGCAAATCAAGATCTCCGTCTAAATTCTCGGTCAAATACTTCTATGTCGGAATTGTTATGATTGGAATCGTGTGGATAGAATCGATCTAGGGATAAGATCGATGACCCATGATCATTGCAAAGATTGCATATGCACATGGGTTAATGTTGAGACCTATACCCATAATTTAAATTCAATATAGTGTTGTTTCAATTTTGGGATCCGATCGTAGATCGGATGGCCCGTATCCATTGTGGAGATCAGAAGGAGAATTAAACTATGATCTAGTTGAGTTTCCACAATCCCTTGCCATCGTTGGATCTAGGGGAAGATGGATATTCACTGTCGAATTGCAGACAAGGGATTTAGCCAGGATCATAGCACCTGGACATGAGAGATGAAAGGGTAGCACCTAAAAAGAATAGAGCTAAGGTCACAACTCTCGATCTCATGGAGAGAAAATGGAGTTCATCCAGGCGAGTCAAGGAAGGTAGAGTTTAACACTCTACATTAGAATGTGGTCACATGGACTGGTTCTATGGGAATAAAGGTGTTCATAGTTAGCACGTTGCATGGAATGCATTGAGGGAATGCATGTTGCATAAGGTGGCATACAATGGATTTTTCAGTAAGGAAGGAGGACCTTCCAATGTTTTACTTACATTATGTAAGCGTTGAAGGAAAAAAAAATTGGGTGGACATGAGTGTTGGAACCCTAGTTATTAATGAAGGAAGAATTCTTAAAGGCATTCATGTGAAACTTTTGAGTTTCATGTGTACTGATATGGGATCATGATCATCCTATAACAGGAAGCATGGTCCTGCTGTAAGAGTGAATGGAAATGAATAAGCCATACGGTGAAGAGGTTGATTAAATTCCAACACACCATGGCCAAGAACCTGTTATAAAGTGTGACAAACTTGAAATCAATGCAAGAGTGCATTGGGTATGAATGTGGCCATGAATATTGGCACATTTGTTAAAATCCTTTGAAATGTTGAATTACATTTTGAAAGGTTTGGTATGTTGAAATGAGGCATAGGCAAGGAGTGAGATCCCCTTTTCATGTTTATATAGATGTGATGAACTGTTAGTATGCATGGTTTTGNATATATATATATGGATGCATGAGAGATTAACATTTTGTTTGGCTATGTAAAGAATGGATTGCAAGGAGAAAAGGGTCTTGTACATGGCAGTGTTGTAAGCCCACAAGGAAGACCAAAATTTCCTACTGAGCCAAACTTTTATGGTAAGAAAAGTCCCATGAATGGTGGATTTGGCTCCATGTGAAACAGATCTGAAAATAAAAATGGAACTGGAAAATATGTGGGTGACATATTTGCAATAAAAAAAATCTAAATTTGAAATTTATGATGATGCCTCATAATTTCAGTATGCATGTGTTATAGGTGAAACAAAAATATCTGTCCAGAAAGGAAAGATGAAGACTGTCAAGCTAAAAAGAATGAAAGAGGCCATTGTTCAGACATGAGAACCTCATGGTAAGTCATGATCGCCTAGAATATGTTGTGTTGAGGTAACACAAGATAGAGGGACACCTCAACAGAGAAAATATAAGGGACGCCTCGATTGTAAGGCTTGATGAAGTCTTTGAAATTATTCCTATGTGAGAAATCCTTGGCATGGCAAGATGGATCACCCGAGGAACTATATAGAAGAGAGGGGGATGCATGAGGCTGGGTCTGGAGGGTGAGTGACCGAAAGGAAGAGGAGACTCTGAGAGTTACTGTAAACTATTGATTGGGATCATGCACACAATGGGTATGTCTGGTAAAAACAGTGAGCCTGGATAGGAAGAAAACCATGTGGATGAAAACCCACGAATTGCACAGATAAGTATCGTTCTAGATTATGAAGTTTTCCTCTTGAATTTCGAACAAAAGTAAGATGTTTTCGCAAAAATTTGTGATTAATGTGGTCATTGTCCAGTAATTGATTGAAGATAGGTGATGAAGGACAAGATTCTGGTAGTGACCGGACCATGAAAGAGGATCGATATTTCTGAAGCAGCTGGATGAGGAATTCATAACAGGTGTTATTGAGAAAGAACATCGAGGGCGATGTTCCTTTTTAAGGGGGAGGGGATTGTAACACCCCTGTTTCCCCCAGTTTGTAATTAATAATAAAATAGGATTACCATGCTAAGGCATGCAGATGATGTAAATGTATTATTGTTAAATTTTCCATAACTGACTATTAGGGGGTGAAGCCTTGAAGTACAAGCCATGATATCTCTAGAGGAAATAATAAATTAATGAAGGAAATGAATGGTGGTTTAATAATCAACCACCCCCATGAATGGAAACATGGGTTGTCAGCCCAAAGTACCATAGAGACCTGTAGAACCGATATTCCTTCTGACAGAAGGAACGGGATAGGTTGAAAACCTTCCTAAAGAAGGAAGGTAAGATACATACATAGAGATAATAAGGAAGAGGGACAACAAGAGAAGAGACACCAGATGAGAGAACAAGCTCCGAAGGAGATGCGCGAACCAAAAGGAAGTGAAGAAAACATGACCTGAAGGACCCAACCATGAGCTTGATGCTGAGGAAGCATCTGATGAACCTCGTAGGGATACTGTGACAGAGAGAAGGTCTCTGAGAGATGGCATAATTCCCTAGTGATAACATGGCTTGGAACGGGGGTGCCCAGAGTGCTAAGGATGAATGCCTTTGAGCCTATGGTTGGGTGGAAAGGAACACCCCCACAGTCAGTTTGTTGGCTGCGACCTGTAATAGATAATTTTTTTCATATCCTGTGTAATTGAATTGTAACTACAAATTAAAGTTGGATATCCTATGAATCTTTCAAGGATGTGTATATTTTATTAATGGTTATACTATATCCCTTTAATTATTCTTGATTGTGTATTTAAGAAAGTAAGGAATTATATGTCTTATACATGTAAATGCTTGAGCCCTGTGGTGTCTCAAGTTAAAATAAATGAACTGTGAGTTTGCCGACCTTGGGCATAGTTTCACGTGTGCATGTCGACACTCCCAGTCGTTTTGAGTCTCCTAGAGGAAGGAGTTTTTTAATATCATGAGAGGTAGTGCACGTATGCACAGGTTCTCTGCAAGGTGGGCAGAGACAAAGAACCTCTTAAGTTCTAGAGTTGATGAATGAGCGTAAGGGGTGCGCGAAAGAATTCTTCTAAGTGTTAAGTTCAAGAGAAAGAGTGCAAATCTCTTAAGCCTTTCAGAACTAACAAATCTCATGAAGAATAGTGAGATTGAAGTATCGAAAGGGAAGGTTCCTTTGTTTGGAAGACAAATGAACAAGATCCATTTAGGAAGATCCAAGGTCTGTAGTGACCATTGGATATGGGAAAGAGCACGAGATTTAACCCCTTGAGTTCTTCGGACTTCGTGAGTTCGATGAATTGAGCAAGTTCTTCGTAAGGGAGGTAAAATCCCCGAATTCCTGATGTTAATCTGAGCCTTAGATCTAAGCATGCCCAAGAGCCATCCCGACCATCAGATCTATGAGGTATTCAATCTGGTGTTGACTTCTTTGGGAGAATAGAGGCTTAGTAATGCCAAAACTCCCAAAGAATGAAGTAGTGAAGTAATGTGGACCATGTATCTATGGATCCTTCGATACCCCTCTCGACCATTTGATCGAGGGAATGTGGGTATTACATCGAGAGTAGTTGGGGACTCATGTGTCAAGTGATGGTGATGCCAGATGTCCCACTTGGAGTGGCACACACTGGGGTTTTAAGAGGTGTTTAGTCGTGAGTTCCTTCAGAAATTTGTGGAGGGATGGAGTTCGTCTATACATTCGATCTGATAGAGAGGATACGTGGCGGAAATCCATCGACTTCAAGTGAAATTACTCTGAGAGAAAACGAGTGTGGAGAGGTTGAACCTCCTGAAGCCCGAAGAGACGAAGTGATTTTCAGTTGTCGATATGTGGGAGACACGCATCAACAAATCGTTGACTTCGGGTGAAGTCACTCTGAGAGAAAAGGGGATTTGTTGAACAAGAACTCCCAAAGGCCGGAGATCCATATTTCATCTGAGTCGTCCGTTAGCTGAGGACATGTGTCAACAGACCTTCCATTTCAGGAGATAGCCACTTCAGAGGAAAGTGGGGTCATGCGAGTTGAGAACTCTCAAAGTAAATCGTGACCATTGATTTGAGAGAGACACATGTCAAAATATCGTCAAATTCAGGTGAAATCACTTTGGGAGAAAGTGAGTGGGGAGAGGTTGAAACTCCTGAAGCCCCAAGAGCTGAAGCAATTTATAGCCGTCTATCTTTGGGAGACACACGTCAGTAGATTGTGTACTTTGGAAGCAGGGAGAAACCAATGCGGAGTAGAGGTACACTTGAAGTGGATCCCCATCGTCGAATGAGAGGGATGTGCAGAGCACGATCCTTAACTTCGAAAGAAAACGATCTAGGAGAAAAGGTGGTGTGAGGGTCCAGGACTCCTAAATGTCGAAGTCCTGAAGTGGATCCAAGTCGTTTATTTAGATGGACACATGGCGCCTATTCTGGAGCTTCAGGTATGGAGTAGTTTGGAGGAAAAAGAGTTAGAGTGCTCATAACTCTCGAATGTCGGGTCGAAGTCCCAAATAAGATAATAATCATCGATCATGAGGGACGTGTGGCACTCAATATGTAACTCTAAGTACGGATTACTTTGGAGGAAAAAGGTGTAGAAATGTTTGAAACTCCCAAACGTTGAAGTCCCGAAGTAAATCTGGGTAGTCGAAATCCCTGAGGATAGGCAACATCAGATCGTGAACTTCAGAGGTTTTCCACTCCGGAGGATTCACATGGTGGTCCTCTTGGCGCTTGTTGTCTTGGTGGCTGGTCATAGCCCGGGGTCATATGCAAGTATAGGGGGATGAAAGAACCTGAAGAACTTGGGAGATGATATCTACCAGCTCTGAGCTCATTTCAAAGCATGGAGATCGTGGTAGGAAAGATCCGGAAGAGCATAATGGAATAGAGACCCCGAATGAGGGTATTGATTCTCCTAAGAAGAGTGAAAATTTGAGTCCCCTCCATGGGTGTGTTACATATTTCCTTTGATATGCATATTTGTACTCTACTCATATTCTTTTGAATGCGCACACTCGTTGTTAATTACCAAATCTGTTTGTTGGAATTCACTACATAATTACCATTTTTCCATTTGTTGGTTTAATGAAATGGATAAGAAATGATACACCTATATCCATCCCTTAGACATTAGACCTACATAACACAATATCACTATTTGAATTTATTATCAATGGTATGTTTCTCTCTATTGAGTAACCAAACAATACAACATGTTGGCATTAATTTATCCTTAATTAATTTATTGGTGGCATCAATTTATTTTTGAATTCAGTCATGGGTGGAACACAAAACGCAATCAATCTTTGGTTGATCATTGGTATGGGATATATATGGGGATCCATATAAATCCATTATTACTACTCATTTTCAATTATCCCCTTTGTTTTGTGACAATCAATTACATCATACATATGATTTGGGTGTTGTATCCTCAATTGTCACTTGGAAAACACCTGAAAAAATTGTATATCCTTCCTACAAAAGATCCACTTGCTCAATTCTAATCATGGATGATAAAGAAGCCATTTTTCTAACTAAACATTAGTGACTGGCATGAGTGGAGTTGACTTCCAAGACACCTTATTTGAAGGACAATATTGGCACCTGTCTTACACTTGACATTCTTTATGCTTATACTATACATAGATGTGGAGAGAGAGAGAGAGAGAGAGAGAGAGAGAGAGAGAGAGAGAGAGAGAGAGAGTTGTCTCTTTGGGATTGTTCATATCTACCTTTCACTTCACTATATTAGCCTTCTTTGATATCAATTTCACTCACTATTTCCATTTTTTTTTAATAATATTGTTTCAAGGAAGAAAAGTTTTTCATTAGGAAAATTCAACAAACTTGTAGAGTGAGAATGGAATTGTACAACTTCCCTCATTTTCCAAATTGAAACTCATTCTTGGAAAAAAAATAGAGTATTTATTTTTCTAGCATATCATATTTGTACTTGACTAGTTGCTTGGTTTGACACCCATCTCCAAAACAAATTTTTCAAAGAGGGGTTTTTTGTATTCTACAATAGTCATCTATGTTGGTGAAACACACCATCCATAGGCCTACCATTTATGAATCACCCAACCTCGTTTTATCCACCCTCCTCCGTTAACAATAGTGGTATACCACATAGTGTCCCCATGCACACATATTATGGCATCTTTCCCTCCAAAAATAATAACTAGAATTTTCTAATCATGACTAAGATGGGTAGTTCTAGTCTTGAATCCATTCAAACTCACATCGATAAATGAAAATGGGAGGTCATTAGTTATCAAAGAGAGAATTGCAAAAATAAATATAAGGCATATAAAATAAACTAAACCTTCAATTCAGTCACTTTGGGATCAACCAAAACCTTGTCTATAGTCCATGGAAGGCTATAGGAAACTAATAGGTTGCTAACTAGATGCAAAGAAGAAAAAGTCACATGGGATGCAAAAATGATAGTTCTTGGACGAAAATGAGTACTAGATACCGTCATTATTTTAATGTAACACAAATCCCATCTATGAATGGATCCTCATTCAAGTAAGTAATATCTAATTCTAGCATAATGAAAAACTCAGTTTTAAAAATCAGATAGACAGATCAATGTTAATGACATGTTAATCAGAAGATCCTTGGAACATGACTTCTTTTCCATTATAGTATAGGATTATTTTGGAAAGGAAAACAATGAATTTTTTTTCAGAGTGGAGAGGGACAAAGGAACTAGTTTAATTCTACTACCAATCATATGGTTTGATGGATGGTTCAAATTCCTAGCAATTAGAGTGATTTCAAAAATTTAAATTCTCCAAAATATGTATAAATGTAAATTGAGAGAATGAATAGGATATCAACTTGATTGATTCTAATAATCATTTGTGATTGGTTATTTTCATTGTTAAATTTTACATTGTATTCCCTAAGACTCTTCATCATCTATTCATATCTTTATCACCAACAACTAGGCATGGAAATCAAACCTATAGTGTCTTATTTTCTTCATGTGGATAAAACTGGAATTATTACTCTTATTGGTGTTGATCATCACACTCAAACACAAACATGGAGTACACTTATGTTTTCTATATCCTCCTTCATATCGCATGATAACACTTATAGATATATCCAACTAGTTTATCAAAGTTGTTGATGATACCAAGTTATATCTATGTTGCATAGGGAAATAAGTCATGAAAGTGATAGTGAAACTTTCAAAAATTAAAAAGTTCACAAGAACTTAATAATAACTAATTGATTGCAATTGTATATGAAGCACTTCCAAGAAATATTGGCATTTAAACTTTAGCATCTTTGATAAAAAGTAAATAAAATTCTTGTAAGTTGTGCACCATCATCCATTATATATATATATATATATATATATATATATATATATATATATATATATATATATATATATATATATATATATATATATAT
>ML803404.1:122524-138704 GCA_009831015.1 Picea engelmannii
TCCCTTATGAATTTATTTCATTTCATAAACATATCCTAACCTATTATTGAAGTTCCATGAAAAACATAAGTAGAATGTATAAGTAGAATACTTCCACACAAGAAATTTGCAATATAAGAATGATAAGATTCACTTTTTTTTAAGATTCACTTTTTTTAAGGGATTTAATTTCCATATATATGTATATTAAAAATATTAAATTCAAAAATACAAGTGTGTACAATGCTTTGAAACTACAAGACAATTTTCACACACTTGTATCCAACATATCAACCCATATATAATTTGATGAAAGTACAAATATTCATGAAATATAATTACAGAATTACCATAATTGGTTCTTATAATTGCGATCCCATTTTCACACACTTGTATCCAACATATCAACCCATATATAATTTGATGAAAGTACAAATATTCATGAAATATAATTACAGAATTACCATAATTGGTTCTTATAATTGCGATCCCAACTCGTTTCTTGCATCAACTTGAAAATCCCTTCATGATTGATCGATTCATCACCCTATCAACTCATTTGAGTACTCTCCTTTCCCAAAGACCCTTGAGTCACAATGGAGTTGTATGGAAAATTACCTTTCTAGCAAATGATTGAAGACATAAAGCTTGAGAAGGATCCCCACTTCTCAACAACCTTTAGTAGAACAAACACTTAAAAAATACCAATAAAAATTTATTTTAGCATTACAATATTCATCCAATCTTAGGGTGCATAAAAATGTTTTTTCCTTTAAGCCTAGGCCCTCTTTTATATTTTTTGTGGCTCTTTCAACTTTTCCAAACCATGTAAAACTATATTTACTAAATTATTGTTATCTTAATATTCACCGTACCATGTATCACTCATATGGAAAAGTGCACATGTAATTATCCATTTAAAATTATAAAATAATGAATTTTAGTCACCCAACTCCCACATTTCCTATTTTCACTCTTAGAAAAGTGCACATGTAATTATCCATTTAAAATTATAAAATAATGAATTTTAGTCACCCAACTCCCACATTTCCTATTTTCACTCTTAGATGTCCTCATGATCTTCTCATGATATCTTATTTTAGTGGTATATAAGGAGTTACTTGTATTACTTATTTATTAGTTCACTTAAATCCTCCCATGCCCAATTTTCTTTTTCCACGATTCAATTTCAATTTGAATTCTTGTTCATATTTCCTCTCCTTAACTTAAGGGTGCACTAGTAATTAGTTTTTACTAATTAATAATTAACTAAATTTCATTTCATACACAATAATTTAATTTAATTTATCTTTATTATTAATTTTGATTTAATTTTATCTCTTCTCATATCCTGATATACTATATGATTTCAATATTTAGTTATGCTACCTATCAATTTAATTTAATATTTTATTTTTCAAGTATAATGCATACTATATGAATTTTTTCTCATAAGAAAAAATGCATGTAAAAATGATTTCCCTTGGATACTTTTCAACTTAAATTTCCATTTCACTATCTAATTACCAATTTATTAATGATATCAAGGGTGTCATGTATCTCATTCCCTTTAAGAATTACTTTACTGTATTTCCAAGGATGTCGTGGTTCGCATGCCCTTCAAGTACCCAACTTTTCTTGGTGGGGAAATTGTGCAATAGCGGAGACATTGTTAACCCATATTTTTTCCTTTTTTGAGAGATTAATGATCACTGAGGAATAATTCTATCACATTATTTCACACCCCTAATTTAATCCTCATGAGTGACCAAGTCTTCATCCTACCCTCTCAACAACATAAAACCTCAAAGTAAAAGTGTCCCTCACTTTTCAACTCATGCCATGGAAGGAGTGCTAGTAGATGGAAATAGAGATGATGCTCCTCCTCTCCTAATGGTACTTAGTACTCTTTCCCATACAACTCCATTACCCATATGTGTATTGATTGACAAGTATGTTCCCTATGCCTTCAAACACTACAATCAATGCATCAATAATTTTCATAACCCAAATAAAAATTTCATGTAATCAGATAACTAAATTACTTTTCCCTTACTCAATTTGGAGTCAAATAAATTGTTCACACAACCCTGGGTTAATGCACCCCTGTGGTTTCCTGTCACAGTATGCAAACCATCAATAACATGTACAAATTAATGTATACACATTTTCATTTCAAATTATCCAATTCATAAAAATCAATGTCATTAGTTGTGTTATGTTAATTAATATTTAATTCATCTATATATATATAATTATAAATAAATCATTCAATCTTCATCATTTTAAACTCAATCAGATAATAAAAACCCATGTTCCATCATCAAATATTAGTCAAACAACTAGGTTATTTATAGCAATTTCTCTTAATTAATGAAATCTAATTTTTATCAATACTCAAACAAAATGTGACACTACATACACCCCCCTCTTAAAATAAACATCTTCACAAAGTTCTAGAAAAAGTATGGAAATTGTTGATGCATCTTAGTTGTGTCCTTCCAAGTAGTGGAAATGGGACTATAATAATTGTACTAGAATTTTACCTACTCTACTAAATGATTCCAAAGTTGTCAAGTGAACCTGTAAAAAATGTAGATTTATTTGGCCATCAAGGTTCCCCCTTATTGACATTTTCAAAAGACCCAACTCATTACCATGAGAAGGGTTTTCAAATTATAATAGCACAAAGAGATTCCTAAAAAACATCATGGTATCTTTTTCACCCCACTGATATTCAACATTACTCTTATATTTGATGCATCATCTCACTTGTTGGTTGTAGCATAGATGTTAACAATAGTACATACTATCTAGCATATTTAGAATCTAGCTAAATAAAATGTGTCTTTCCACTCAATCTCATAGCTCAATGTTTCTATGATTCTACAAGCACCACAAAAAGTACCCCTTACACTAACATCAAATTCATTTATATGAAGACATTGGCCTCATCCAAGATAGGGGTAACTCTCCCTAATAACACTTTCACTATCATGACTCCTAACATAATCTATGTCCCACTTTAAGTAATAAACTATCACATTGTTAACTACATAAATCACTAAAATATAAAATAAGCTTGACCATTCTAGAGAAAACAATTACCAATTTGGTTTATAAATTCATACTTACATAAATAAATAGGATTTCAAAAATAGGTAAGATATTTGAAGAACTACATCCCAACAATATTTAAATTGTATTTGATGTAATATGTTTGAAGAAGGTGGAAGGACAAAGTAACAGCTTTGAAGGCGATAAAGGGGAGAACAGAGCAGTCCCGACCATCCCTGATATGAACATCCCACTGGAGTAGCATAACGAAGACAATCCACAACCTACAATAAAGAAAATGAAGGAGTAAGCAAGGTTTCTAGTCAATTTTTGTATCTAGTGAAAATCCATGGTGTACACTGCAAGCAGTGGCTAGACTAGCAAGTCCTAATTAAATAAGCAGTCTCAGTTTCTAGAGAACAAGTTTTAGTAGAACAATATTGTAATCAGGATAATGGGTCCTTGACTCTGGTCTCACCCCCCTTTTTTTTTGTACACAGCGACTTTGGTCGCACCTTTTATATATATATATATATATATATATATATATATATATATATTTCTATTTCTATTTTTGTAAAAAAAAATAAAAATTAAGGAGAAATGTTAGAATGTTTTTAATGTTTTTCTAGTTGTCACACTTACTATTATATTGTCAGTAATTATGATAAGGGATTGTATATACACAATAAGGTATTATTGGACTATTGGACATATTGTTCTTCATTAACTCATTAATTTATAAAATAACTTTATCCCATATTCATCATGAAATATGATTTCCTATCACTCTAACTTATATAATAGAGACAAATAACGTGTAATTAAATAAAACTTATGTGATACTTGAAAGTTGTGTAGATCCCATATGAACTTCATATGCAGCTAACACGAACCCTATATTCAAACCTGTACATAAGTGTGGATACCCTGTACATAAGTGTGGATGAAACCAATATATATATATATATTCTATAAAAAAATATTTCTAGTTGGATAAATAGATAAATACAATCTTTGAAGGAAACAAATAATGTGTGAACGTTGTAAAAAATGAAAAATATAATATTTTATTTAATAAAAAAATTTATGAAAAAAATAATATTTTATTTTAATAATTTTTTTTATGAAAAACAATTAATATTTTATTTTAATAATTTTTTTATAAAGTATGTTTTTATACATTGAATTACAACTTTTTAATTAAAATAACAACTTTTCATTGTAAAAGAGTTATGCCTATCACAGCCACATAAATGTCGCCGATCAACGTCGATAGCGGAAAGTTTTTTTTAACACGACATAGCACGGCTGATAGCAGAAGGTTTTTCTATAAATTCTGGGGATTATCAATAGATATACGCTTGTTGGCGTAAATATATGCCTAAGAACTACCCTTTAAATTTGATTGCTCCGAACGACTTGACTTCTGAGAAGCCACGTGGACAAGCGCTCATGTTGTATAAGCAAAGTTGGTGATGAAAATTCCAGCGAAGCAGG
This sequence comes from Picea engelmannii, assembly GCA_009831015.1. Taxonomy (NCBI): domain Eukaryota; kingdom Viridiplantae; phylum Streptophyta; class Pinopsida; order Pinales; family Pinaceae; genus Picea; species Picea engelmannii. The sequence continues at coordinate 127,061 of ML803404.1, forward strand.
CCCGAACAGATCGGGATTGGGGTTGACTCCAGGCATCTTCCCTCTTCACCATTCGACCGTGTTCTTTGCTAAAGCATGTGGCAGATTTCCATTCTGGAATCTGTATATGCAACTAGGCGATATCCAGACGTGAGAGATGGTCGGCTGGCCATCACGAATTACGGATTTATCCTTGTTCATCGAGAATTTCAATTATCGATATAATTGAATAATTTCTGAGGCAGATTTTCATTTTTTGGTGAAATAACTCCGTCCGATGTTCATTTTTTTCTTCTAAAGAAATATTATAATCATTTCCCTTGTGCTTGACATTCTATACATCAAGACAAACTCTCCCTCGGCTGTGCCGATTGTTGTTTGTTTGAATTTGTGGTACTTCCATTTTCCGTGCTTTAATTGATGGCATGAACATCCGTCGTTATTGATACCAAATAACAAGTCATTCTGCTCGACTGTGGTTTCATTTTTTGGTGTAATTATCATGGTGGGTGCAAAAGAGGAGCTCTGTGCTTTGACTCTTCTGTTTCCAGTCCTGGCTATCGTGTCCCTTGCACAGTCCCATGGAAATATTGCCGGTTTCTCTTTCCCATCATTCGGTAACAACAACAGCAATCAGTTGATATACATGGGAAACGCTTCCCTTAATTCTTCTTCAGATGGTTACATCGATCTCACTCCACCGAACACTACATACGGTGCTTCTTCGAATCAAACGGCCGATCAAGGTTGTCACATGTATAAGAGCATCGGAAGAGTTCTTTACCGTGATCCGATCACCGTCTGGCCGGCCACATTTACGATCACCTTCACCATGTTCGTTCAAATCATCGCCCTTCCTGACGGGCCGAAGAATTTCAATGGCGACGGTCTGGCCTTCATCATAGTCCCCAACGACAAACCCTTTCTCCCCGACAGCTACGGACCATATCTGGGCATGTTCGATTCATCCACAAATGGAAACACAATGAATCAGCTAGCCATCGAATTCGACACCTTCAAGAACGAATGGGATCCGAACGACAACCATGTCGGCATAGACATCAAGAGCATAATATCCAACGCGACCTCCGATCTCGGACAAAACGGCATGGACATCAAATCGGGGCGGCCGATAAGGGTTCGAATCCATTACGATGGCTGGAACAAAACCCTGCAAATATATGCCGCGTATGCAGACGGACCAATTCCCTACGCGATCATCTTGAACCGCACGATCGAGCTATCAAGAACCGTTCCGCGATCAGCCTACCTGGGATTCTCAGCATCAACGGGTAATTCTTTCGAGATTCATCGTATTTTGGACTGGAATTTCAGTTCGGAGATCTTGCCCGAGTCGTCCCTGAATAAAGGCGGAACGATGTCGGAGGGAGGGCCGATAAGCAGGGGACTGAAGGTCGGCCTCCTTGTTGGTTCCGTCATCGTCGGGGCCGTGCTGTTAGGATTGTCGGCATGGTTCGTCGCTAGAACTAGAAAGCGGAGAAGAGGTGCCGGGCCGAGCTTAAACCGGCGGTTCAGCGGGGAGTTTGCGATGATGGAGGGCCAATTGGCGGCCTCATCGTACGCTCCTCGCCAGTTCTCCTACAAAAGTCTCTCGATCGCGACAAAGAACTTCAACGAGAGGGAACTGCTTGGAAGCGGCGGCTTCGGGAGCGTTTACAGGGGTACCCTGGAAGGCCCAGATGGGACGACGGCACTTGTCGCGGTAAAGAGAATCTCCGCCGGTTCGAGACAGGGAGAACGAGAATTCATCTCGGAGATCAGCACCCTAGGCCGGCTTCGACACAGGAACCTGGTGCAGTTCCAGGGCTGGTGCTACGAGCGCGACGAGCTGCTGCTCGTCTACGACTATATGCCCAACGGGAGCCTCGACAAGGTCATCTTCAGGCAGCCAATGGATCAACATCAAAATCAGAACCAGCCCCATCTGAATTGGGCCCGCAGACACAGAATCTTATGCGGGCTGGCTTCGGCGTTGCTGTACCTTCACGAAGAATGGGAGCAGAGAGTTGTGCACCGGGACATTAAACCCAGCAACGTTATGCTCGACGGGGAATTCAATGCCCGCCTGGGGGACTTCGGCCTCGCCCGGCTGATCGAGCACGACGAAACGAATTCAGCGCTCACCACGATGCTGGCTGGGACGCCTGGCTATGTGGCGCCAGAGTGCGGCTACACTGGCAAGGCCACTGCAGAGTCGGATGTTTTCAGTTTCGGGGTCGTGGTGTTGGAAGTGGCAAGCGGTAGGCGGGTTACGGAGAGAAAGCCACGATTATCAGAGGGGAATTTGGTGGATTGGATTTGGGATCTTTACGGGCTGGGAACAGTTATCGAGGCTGCGGATCCCAGATTCGATGGAGATTTTGAGGAAGAACAGATGAAACGAGCATTAATTTTGGGACTTGCCTGCTCGCATCCGGATCCCCAGCTGCGTCCGTCAATCCGACAAGCGCTGCATATTCTCATGAGCCCCAGTGAGCATATGATGCCGCTTCCTTCTTCAAGGCCGTTGGCCATCTATGTAGTTTTGCCACCAAACCCAGGACCTAATTCTCTCCCTGCTTCTTCCTATTCAAATGTTGGTTATCCCGAGTTAGCCTCTACCAGCTCCGCCAACAGTGGAGGTGCATGCGTTACAACCTCCATCCTCCATTATGGGAGATAGAGGTGAAATTCATCAGAATATTCATCATCTCATGGTGGTGTTAACTTCAGACACAGAGACCAGCCAAATTTTGCGGCATCACGAAAGGATATGCCCTGAAATTTTGCTGCATCAAGTGATGAAAAAATGCCAATGCAACCAATCAAACAATTCGTTGCTCGATTGACCTCTGCTTACACTTTTCTTGAGCAAACAGAAAAACTTGGAATGTGGAAACTCAAACTCCAGTTGAAACTGGTCTCCTTGGTCCGAGAACACTGCAAACTTCACATTTTCTGATGATTGTAACATGCTAGCAAAAGAATCTTCAAAAGCACGATACATTACCCTTTCTTGAAGATCAACAAAAAGACAACCATTCCCTTCGTTTATAGCTGTTGGTTCTTCTTGTTTTATACCTTTGTTTTCAACATCATTCTCAAAAAATATGGCAGCAAGTTGTTCATCAATATCATCATCAAGATCAGGGAATTTTTTTTTATATTCTAGAACAACAACATCTATCTCATATGTGTGTGTTATATCCAAAGGTTTTTCTTCATGCAGTTCAATAGAAACCTCCTTTTGATCTTCATAAATTTGTTCTTGAAACGAAAAATCAGCAAATGAACAATCATAAGAAACATGTAAATAATTATCCTCATACTCTTTATCACATAAAGACCAGTATGGCTGCTGCGAATTTTCCTCAAACTCAGAGGATGGTACATGAATTTCAACAATATGTTGATATATTTCACTTTCAGTCAAGGGAGAATATATAATCTACTGAAAATTGTCTTGATTATCATGTTAGCTAGCCTCTAATTTCTATTCATAGTGTTGGAATGGGGTTTCATACAAAACTTCTATAATCTCTTCATCCATGAACTCCTTGTCTCCATAAACACTTTACAAATGTTCAATAAATTTTTCAAAATGTGCACAACAGTTTTTTACCAGCAACAAGGAAGGATGATGTTCTTTGTATTTCTCATAAAACACTGTGTGAAAATATCTAAGGGAATACAAACTACCAGTTGGAAACTTTTCATAGCATAATCTCACATTTTCCTCCAAGGTGGCCATGAACATCTTCATTAAAAAGTATTCATGAAATTGAACCCTTAGATTTCGCACATGCATATCAAATCTAATCAAATGAAGAGCAACATCGTCTCCCTTTCCATCTTTGAATCTAGGCAGATAAGTTTTCCAATCTATGCAAGGCATCCGATTTGGAAAACTAGGAATGTGAGAGCGGTTCATTGGAGCATACCTTGCAGATATGTGATCCATATTGAATCAGTGGAGTTGTCGAGAAATTATTTAGGCTACTGAGTCTATGGACAGTGGAGTCGCCATGAAAATTTTGAGCTTTGGATTCGTCTAAAATTGGAGTCGCCAGGTGAATGGTAAAACCTTCATGTGTTTGGTTTATGTTCACCATCAGAAGTCAAATATGAACTTTTTCGTTTATCCTAGGGAAGATTTCACCTTCACTCCCCAGTAACGGCGCCAAAATGTTATCACTCCATACATTGCTTTGGCTGAGGAAGCAAATCACAGAGGTAACCACAAACCAACTTGAGGCTGGAAACTATCCCTTCAAATCAGAGAGGTCTCTCTCTCTTCAAATCAATAACTAAAAGGATTGATTTGGAATTTCATCCAAAGGATAGACCTCTAAGGCAAGATTGAATTTATAGAGTTGGTGGCAAAGTGGGCAGAAAGTTGATTGGGAAATGGAGTCAAAATGGGAGATCAATGATAATTTGATGGGAACTTGGTTAATTGAAGGATACCAACCTCAAAGGCAAGGTAGAAAACTCCCCTTTACACATTCAAATGCTGTTGTAGATGAATTTTACAGAGAAAACGAACAAACCCTTGGGGAATCTATCAAGGATGAATCCCAGGGTGATTGCAGAAGAAATGATATGAAAATATATATAACATAACACTAGTTTCAAATGAATTCTGCCACATACACCTCATTGAATCATTAAAGAAGAAAGATACATACAAATTGAAAAAAATTATCAGAACATACAAATAGTAGAAAAACACAAGCATAAAGAGGAAATAGTCACATGAATCTATGATCTCAACTTTTAGGGACTTCTGGTCCAAAAAATTACAATAATCTTCAAAAACCATTTACAATATCACTCAATGAAAATTCTCCTACATTTGCCAGCCCTTTTTACATTCTATTTATGATAATATATAGAAAAATGTCATATCAAAGCTTAAGGAGGTCGAAATCCTTCCTTAGCTAAAGATAGGAAGAGGTTACAATAGCTTAGGAAAGAATATTTGACAAAATTTGTCCATATCCTACTTTCTAGGATTTGGTTTTTGACCAACTACAATTGTGCTAGCTTAAGAGAAAATCATGGGATTTGATAGGAAAATCTTCAAACTTCATCATCCAAATCAATTTAGAGTCAATTATTCCAAGTTGGAGGTCCTCCAAGTCGAATTTCAAAAAAATCTAGAACTTTGTCAGCAAATCTGGCTTGGCGAAATTTTGGAAAATAGGCCTCAAAGATGACATCATATCTCCCAAATAAAGATATTCGTGTAAACACTGAGAGAGGTTTTTTTTTTCTAGTCCATTATTAGCAACAACCTCTTTTGATTTTCAAAAATTCTTCTCCATATTCTCGGAATATGCGCCCAAAGATGATGACTAAAACAAGAAATCATTAAATGCTTAAATCTGGAAAAATGGGATGTAAAGATTCATTAAAATATACCAAACTATGACACATGCTGCAAATATGAGAGAGGTTTTTGTTTTTCAAAATATGAGAGAGGTTCTTGTTTTTCAAAATATGACACATGCTGCAAATATGAGAGAGGTTCTGGGTTTTCAAAATATCCTCTCCATTTGTTCAAAACGAGATCTTGAAGTTCACTGCTAAAACAGTCAGAAACACAACATGCTTTGTCACAATTGCACAACAAAGCTGATGTGCAACAGTAACCTACAACAAAAAAACAACAGACTTGCACAACAGAGGCTCTTTTTCACACTTTGTCCACCTTTTCTTTATTTTGGCTGATATATGATGAAGGTTGATGATGATTATGGCCTCATAATGATGAGTGGGTGCCCTAAAACTCTTTGTTCCTCCTTCAAAATGACACTTGCTTCTTTTAAAATCCCAAAACCCAAATATATCAAACTGCAGCAAATGAACTCTCATAACCTTTGACTAATACATTGCTTAAATTGTTGCATTCTCAGTGGTCATCTCGTTATTATCCCTTTGATTATTCTTTGAGTTGAAACTTAACACAAAACCCCTTTTTGCTTCTCAAAAACAAGATTGTCACAGTTGCACAACAAGGTTGTTGCGCAACTGCAAATTCTGCATTTACAACTCATATCCCAAAACAAAAACACTCCAACATATGTATGGGTAGAAATATGATATCATCACCTATAATAGTCCATCCTTTGATCCAAAACACTGTGCACATGCATGCAATCTTTAAATGTCTAAGGCATTTCAAAAATTAGGGTCTTGATGCATGCAACTTTCCAAAAAAAGGGTCAAAATAGAAAAAATGAGTCAATCAAGCTCCAGTGGTTCAATTCTCTGCTCCTTCAGCCAACAAATCAAGTTTTCCTTTGCCCTTTTTATCAAATGATTGCACGCTTGTACCTTTTCACTAAATGTGTAGCATAAGAAATTACACAGCAAATTTGTGCAACGCTCACCCATTTGGTGATGTCACATACCAAAAGGAGATTTGATTTTATGAGATGCTTGTATATGACTAATACATCAAACTCAAAGACTCCTCATAACTAAATTCATTTACAACTTGAGCCTTTAGACAACTGATCTCATGATCAAACACTCATACTCAAAATAGGAATCCCTTGGTCTTTATGAGACCAAGGCGTTATTTTGCAAACTCTAAACACACATACATAAGCATACCTTGGATTTAAACCTATATTATGGGACACTAACACAACCAACTTCCTTGGAATCGAGAATATCTTGTTCACATATGACTGTCAGTGGTTAGAGTTGACTCCATCAAACCCATGTTGTCTAGTTGGTTAGTCAAACCAAGTCAACCCAACCATCCATTTTTCCGACCCATAGTCAATTGCTTGGTAGGTCGATCCATCAATCAATTGTCTCCAACTACTAGTCAACTATTCGACCAATGGGCTCATCGACTACTCAACCAAATGTTGTCGAATTCCAGTCACTCGCCTGACCGACTGTCTCCAGTTGTGAGTCGACCGTCCAACTGACTATCTCCAGTAGAAGTTGGATGAACCAACAGAACTTGAGGTTCCAACAAAAGTTGAGAGTCTTGAATTCGACAAGTAGAATTTTCTAGGTTATAATATCAACAATTGTGGATTTCGAATATTAAGGTATTCCTTTTCTCTGAATGACCTCCATCCTACCAATCCTATAGATACTCTTTTGTTATTTCATCAATCGATTTTATTTGCCTAATTTTTTCAAAATTTTAGAAATTGCAAACAAATTATGGCTACTAAGAGCAGCTGACAAGTTTGAATAATATTTGTACAATATTAGTACTCATATTGGTAGTTCTTCATCATCCAAGATTTCTTTTAAATTTGAGTTGTTTGAAGGAAATGCAGAATGCCTTAAAATGATAAGAGCATTGCCTATCCAGTTTGGTCCATTGATGGATCCTATAGTTATAAAATCTTACACATAGAATTGGCCAAATACAACATTAGTGGAGGGAAAGTCTAATGCACTAGAAAACAGTATTGGATAACATTTGTTAGTATATAAATGTAAGTATGTTAATGGTATCTTATCCTTAAAAACCTTCAATATACTTAATTGTGGGTTTACTATTATACAAGAGAATGTGGCATTGTTGGCTAGCGAGTGCATAGGTAGGTTGATAACCTATTCAAGGTATTGGTCATGTTGTGATAGTCTTCGTAATATTCCTAAACCAATAGTGTTTACTGCAGCCTATAGGAGAATTATGAGCCATCCTCCACGTGGACTCTTCAATAGCAGAGGCCATTTCTTAGTAGATATAGTGGTTTTAGGCCTAACCTGCAAACAATTGGTGCCATGAATGAACTAATGGGCATAGTTGTCTAACGACAATAATCGCGAGAGGCCAATAGTTGTAACCTCAACTTGAACAGATTAAATAACCTGATTTTATCTCAGCTAATGCAAATCAATTTCAAGAGACCCCTATTGCGATATAGATATATAGACCTTTTTGTCATCTCACCTTAGTTGCATTTCATTATTCTTGTTGGGCAACTTTGGTATCCAAATAACTTGTTGTTTGTAGTGGTATTTCCGTATAGTCAAACAATCCTTCAATATCATTATAGCACCAAGAACATGGTTCCAAGAAGCACACCGACTCCAACTTGAATGAGGCCACCGACGCGAATACTAGGCCTTCCGTTCTGATTCAAGCTTTCCTTTCTTATCGGAGCAGGTATTATCAATCAATATGTCTATTCCTTTGATACGTCTCCAGACGCAGAGTATTCGGCGGATGAAACTCTTCTTAATTAAGATTTGGCGCCTGAAACACCTTCTGGTTTGGCTTACGGTTCGGATGCGAATGGAGATGCTACTTCGGTAATGCTATTGACGGTAATTTCTGACTTATGATTAAAAAAATAACCAAACCGATGATTTCTTATACAGAAGAGATTTAACGATTGGAATGAATTGAATTGGCAGAGAGAACTTACCGGGGTGGGATGAATATCTTGTGGCGCTTGAGGGGGATTTCATCGACCACGTTTTCAGTACTAGAAATTGCAGGAGGTGGTGATGGTAGCAGTGCTTCGTCAGGGTGGGCTAGAGAATAGACCTGTAAAAGGTAATCGCTCCCAGAAATCGACCCCCTTGCATCCAAAGCGCTGTTATATGTCAAAAACTGTCAAGCAACGACCCACATATTGTGTTATGAGGGAGGCTTGACTCTGTGTGTTGGGATACCTATAAAGAAATAATGATGACCGGGTGGCATGGAGAACCGTGTTGAGGAAGTTTGTCGTGGCGTGTAGGGTTCGAATTGCAAAGAGCGAATTTCATTCGAAAGCCCTCAGTTTTGAAGGAAGAAACAAGAAAACAAGACTGGATCTGTTGGCTAAAAAGAAACGGGGGAAACTACTTGGAAATAATGGAGCAAGAGCTAGTTACGTAGCTGAAGTCGCCTAGTATTTGTTGTAGATCTTATTCTTCAGTTGTCAGTTGTAGTTGGTCTAAGAAGACTGGATTCCTATATAATGATGTAATTGTCTTCATTGAATAATATGAGCTTGTGAGCGTAACCTCACTAATGTTGGTTTTCCCTGTTTTCTCCTAATTCTAAGTTGATATCAGAGGTGCGTTGGAAATCCAGCGAGATCCGTGGTGCAAGATCTCAAATTAATTGAATAGAAGTGCTAACGCTCCCTATGCAGTGTTAGAGGAGCGTTGATGCTCTCACACTTGCAAAATAAAAAAAATTGAATGGCTAACACTCCCATTGAATGCCTCCAAGAGCGCCAGAGCGCCGACGCTCCCCCTTCCACATGCAGAGAGCGTTGTGAACTCTGAGCAGCGCTGCCATCTCCCTAGTGCATGAGCGCTAGCGCTCCCCTTCATTACTCTGAGGAGTGCCGACAGTTTTCTTTGAGAAATTTGTGTGGAAGATATTGGCGATCGTGTGAAGGTGATTATAGTTTTCATGCGTGGAGTAAAGGACTTAGCCCACGGTTCAAAGATTGATATTATGGTTTGATACGTGGTTATGGTTTGATTTGAAATCCGGATGTGTATATGATATAGTGTTGGGTTAAATTGAAGGTCTTGGCTTATTCCATGAGCCGAGGTCACATACAAACAGGTTATAGCCACTAGCGCTTAACCATATGTTATATGCTTTAAATATATTTTTCCTCTTTGATAAAATCATAGCCATAGTCTTTGTTCATAGCATGAAGTTGAGTTTGTGGGAAGCCACCAGTTTCAAAGAGCCCAAGCAAGTAAGTTCAGGAAGCCAAAGCAATAGCTGCAGAGGAGCAATATTCATGATTTCATATATTTATGGAACCGATTTTCGACCAGGTTTATTAGAAGATATAAGCGTTTCTCATATTTCCTTTAAGCTCAGAGCCTAGGTAGAGACGGATCGGAGGATCCGAAGGCAGAGCTACAGGCTGCTCAACAAAGGAGGAAATTGACGAAAGTTGCATATTCTTGGTGATTCACCGCCTTCAGGATTGAAGTGTGTTTGGTGATACAATGATCCATTTTCTGGTTGGATGAGTAGACACTTGCAGAGATGGTGAATCCTCTAGCAGAGATCTACCTCAACGAATCCAACAAATTAGATGGCACAAATTTCATTAACTAGAAATTCAAAATGCAGACCCTGATGGAAGGCTATGGTGTCTGGACCATTGTGAAGAGAGATGAAGCAAAATCTGATGCGGTTGTCGCCGGTCGGTGCGATAGTAGCACAGATCCAAGACTGGGATAAGCACGAAAACAAGCCAAAGGTATTGTTGCATATGTCTGTTAAAGATAGCATAATTCCACATATTAGAGAAGCTAAAACTTTTGTTGAAACGTGGACAATGCTTAAAACATTGTATGAAACTAGCAACAAAAATCGTATTATGTTCATGAAAACTAAGTTGCTAGGAATTAAGATGGATGGAAATGAATCTGTTAGTTCATTTTTGGGTCGTATTAAAGAGGTGAAAGACAAGCTAGGAAATATAGGGGAAACAGTTTCCAAAATTGATCTTGTCACTATTACCTTAAATGGTATGCTAGAAGATTATCAGATGTTCATAACATGTCTCGCAGCAAGGGAGAAACCTCTTACTTTTGAAGAATTAACAGGTATTTTGTTGCAAGAAGAAGAGAGGTGCAGGAATTTGAAGCCTCATAATATAGATTTGACACTGTGGTCAAATAAGAGATCCCCGAGAGGGAGATCAGAAGAAAGAAGCAGAGGAGGTCGTTCATCGCAGATAAGACAATCCCCAAGGTCGAATCAAGGTATGCCCTCTAACGGGAATGAGTCAAAGAGTTTTTTTTTATTGTGGTTGACATGGACATCTTATTAAAGACTGTCATAAGAAGAAGAGTGATGAGGCTAAGACTAAACCTAGAAAACATTCAAGTCATTATGCAGAAGATTTTTCAAATCATGATCTCAGATTGTTTATTGCTAGTGATGATATTGATGAACCCCTGAATTTTGATTCACGGGATCTTAGGCTGTTTGTGTCTAACACTGCTTTAGTTTCTAAAATGGATGATTCTGATGACTGGTTTGTGGATTCCAGAGCTTCAGTACATATGACATGTAATAAGATATGGTACACTAATTTTAAATAAACACATAATGGACCCAACATATATCTTGGAGATGACCGCGCTCATCAGATCAAGGGATGCAGAGACATTCCTGTGACATTTCTGAATGGTACTGTTCGTCACATTCGCAATCTTGTGTATGTGCCAGGGATAAAGAAAAATTTGATCTTTGTGTCCACCATTACATATCATAACTTGAAGGTTGAATTCTTCAAGAATTATTGCATAGTGAAGGATCTGCGAGACCAATTTAAAACTGTTGCAACGACAGTCAGAGCAAGAGGACTATACAAGCTTGATGTTACTAGCAAAGAACATCACGAATTGACTTCTGCAACTATGCCAACATAGATTATTTGTCATCAAAGGTATGGCCACATCAATCATCATGATTTATTGTTATTACAGAAACAAAATATGGTTGAAGGACTTTCCATGTTAAAGAATGAGAATGTTGCTTGTGATGGATGTGCATTAGGAAAGATGCACAGAGATGAATTCCCCTCTAATCCTGATAGGAAAAAGAGAGATGTATTAGATCTTGTGCATACTGATGTTTGTGGGCCTATGTAGACTAGGTCTTTAGGAGGTGCATTTTATGTTCTGTTATTTATTGATGATTGCATGA
>ML803405.1:11190-42477 GCA_009831015.1 Picea engelmannii
ATAAAGTTGCAATCTTAAGTATTTGATCAATTTGCAATACTTTTTATTAAAATAAAGTAGTAATAAGGCATCTTAAAAACATAGTTTTGATGAGTCACCATAAGATTTTATCTTGATAAAAATATAAATTTATTTACTAGTTATGATTTTATAATTTTTTGTTTTTGACTAAATTGCAGGAAATCCTCTGCCTACTTTTCCACATTTTGTGAATGGTAAACGAGGTAAACTATTGGCCCAGATTATGGGGTCTAACCCAAAAAAGATCAAGAGAGTGTGAACTCCCCAATTGATCATTAGGGGAGATATATTACCTCTAGCTCAAGTTTGCTTAGGCTAACCCTTAGGGATCATGATTTTATAAATATATATGTTAAGGTGTATTTTAATAAACATAAACATATATATTTTTTCCCATAGAAAAAGAACTTTATATTCACTAAAAATGATTATACATGTATCTGCCATTTTCTTTATTTCGCTTATGCTTCCATTGATTGGAAAAACTACAGCCTTTTTTTTTGTCCTTGCAAAAATTTTATATACTAGCCATCTTCATTTATACAAGAAGTTTCTATACAAAAAGTTTATATACTAAACTTCTTAAAGAGTTCTTCAACCCATCTCCACATAGATAAAGAAAACTGAAATCTAAAGGACAAATTACATGGCTTTTGTCTCTACTCCATCAAAGAATTCGTAGAGACCAAAGGCACCAATATGTAATGTTAGAGCGTCTTGGAGAGTTCATCAAATTTCTTGTTCAATTCTCTAAGAATATGGTTGAATGAGAACCACTCAAAGGAATGGAAGGACAATTTAATGTTCTTAAGAAGTTGTTCTATTATGATATCTTGAGTTGTGATTTTTCAATGAGCCCAATATATAACCAATTACGAGTCCCCCGAGATATGTAGTGTTTTATCATCTTTCTTGATTGTAGTCTCCAAAAGAATCCAAAGTGAAATAAACTCTTCTTTGTTGTTCTTGCTTGTACCCGGTGCATCGCTGATATGCAAGTCATGATTTTGATTTATGAATAAAACCATGCCCACCTTGCAGAGATGCGGGTGCCCTTGGAAGGATCCATCAAAGTAACCCCAAGGCACCTCATAATCTAGATCAAGCATCAGTAGGTTTCTTGGGTTTTTAGATTTCAATTTTGTTTTGAAGGACTCAACCAAATTGAGAGTTATGTTTGTTGTTAATTACAATGGTATATGATTTTGCTTGAAAAGACTGGTGTTGTGTGCCCACAACAGATTAGAAACCATAATGCTAAATAGTCCTTTAAATTTTCTAACATGTTTTTCTAACATCCAGTCTTTGTAGCAATCTTCTATATTAGCTTTGTTCCAGGTCAACTTTAGTTTTATATTTTCATGAATGATATGCATCACATTAATCACACAAAGGAAATCAAAGAATACGTGAGAAATACTTTCTTCCTGAGCTTTGAAAAAAGGAGGTCTACTTGGACCATGCCACCCCCGTTTCAATCCATTGTCTCAAGTGATAATTTTTTTCATGTTTAGGGCCAACTAGAGATTTATTTTTCATTTTTCGGAGAGATAAGTTTCCACAAGGTCTTCCACCACCATTTTTGGGAGCCATAAACAAGGACTCGTGGATTGAAGAGTAACCTGGCTTTGTGGTGAGGGAATCGGTTTTGGGGATTTTTTTATCATAACAAAGTATCCAAGGAGTCTTCATTGAGGATAATGAAATTGGAGATGAGACATTGAATGAAGGGGTTCCACTCTTCGACATCATTCCCTTCTAGGATGATGGAAACTATTGATTTCCATACATTCCTTCCTCAAGGTTGGGGGTCGTTGGTATTAGCATCATTGAGAGAGAAAACATTTTGAGTCCTTAGCATAATGGAAAATAGGTATGAAATCATTACCAGCCCGAGCTAGGGGTCTTCTCTGAGTCATACCTATTTTCCATTTCTGGTTTTCCACACTATTCATATTCCTACTGACGAAAATGTAGACATTGAGGATTTCTAGACAATAGAGCCTTTGGAGTATTTTCTAGGCTGATGGAATTAATCAACGATAGAAAAATTGAGGAAGTATTTGGAATTCATTATTGTTGTCCATAGGTAGGTGCCCTGGGTTAGCCTCCATAGGATGCATCCTACTAAGGCTTGTGCGAACACATAGATATTTTTTAGTCCCACCTGCCATGGTATTTTGGTGTTACGATTATGGACCATTTAGCGAGGGAGATCCCTCCATATTTTCGGTGACCTAACCACAAATACTAAAAGTAGATTTTTTGTATCTTCATTAGAATTTCTTTTGGGATTTCCACTATTGAGCACCAATACATAGGGATGCTTTGGATGACATATTTGAGTAACACCAGTCTTCCCCCCTGGAAAGGAGTCTATTTACCCAGATAGAAACTCTTGATTTGATCTTCTTTATTATCCAACCCTAGCTCTGATAACAATACTTATCATGTTTCAAAAAGAAAACCAGGTATTTAAAACCTTCTTCCATAGGTTTGATTGGAGTTGGGATAAGATTAAATATCTAGAGGGATTCTTGGACTGAGCACTGATTGAGAACGAGATAGGATTTTTCAAAATGTATCTCCATACATGTGGTTGCGCAGAACAGGTTTAGGATGCCCTTGAGAGCAGCGATGTCCCTTTCCGTACTTGACGTACAACATAAAATGTCATCGACAAATAAAAGGTGGGAGATCAACTCAATGGGTGAGACCTTGACACCCATGAACGTGCCTCAATTTTTTCCCTCACTAATCATAATGTTTAGTGTCTTAGAAATGATGAGAAATAAGAATGGGGAGAGGGAGCACCCCTGTCTCAAACCCTAGGATGCCTTAAATAATATTGAAGGGGATTCATTTATAATAACTACAAAGGAGGCTAATTGAATGCATCTCATTATCCAATTCACTACTTGAAGGGACATGCCTAGTTGGAGTAGTGCCAGTTGTGGGAAAGTTTAGTTGATTCTTTCATAGGATTTGGATAGGTCCAATATCAGGAGGGCTTCCTTAGCCTTCGAGGTTTTAATTAAGTGGAAAATTTCTTGAGCTACTGAGACTGTATCATGAATTTGTTTGTTTCGGAGGAAACCAAATTTTCCATCTGCTATGACTTCACTTAAAATCAGTCTCAATCATTTGGCGATAATTTTGGTCATAATCTTATAAATCAAATTATAGAAAGAAATGGATCTAAATTTCCCAAAGGAAGTTCCATATTGTTTTTTTGGTATTAGGAATATAAAGGTAGAATTGAGTGATCTGATCATCTTTCCTGATCTTTGAGATTCTATGACCACTCGAAGGATGTCATATTTTAGAATCTCATAGAAGCTTTGAAAAAATCCCACTATGAACTCGTCAGGCCATGGCTCTTTCCTTGTTGCATTGATGAGAGGGTTCCCAAGACCTCATATTCAAATACTTTTTCTTCTAAGGATCAATTCATGTGTTTGATGATTACAATGTGAAATTTTGATACCACTTGAAGGATGTTCTGAATGGGGCATTTGTTTGGGGATTTGAAGTAGTTATAAAATAAATTGGCTTTGGCCTCATCTTTATCTTCGAAGTAATTCACCAAGTGACCTTATTCATTTTCAATATCCCATATTTTATTTAGGATTTTCCTAAAATTTCTGTATTGATGGAAACATTTAGTGTTCTTGTCTCCATATTTTAGCCATAGGGATTTGCTCCAAAGTCTCCACATTTGTTACTCATGCTATAGCAGAGAATGCCTAGCTTCTTCAAGGTATTTAAGTTACTTTATCTTGGATTAACTTCTAGATCCTTCATCCATAGAGAGAAATAGGTCAGCTAACCTATCCTCACATTCCTTTATCTTACGATTCTTCTATAAATTGTACCCTTGTAACCATTTTTTGGTGGTCATTTTAACTCTTGCTAGTTTGTCTGCAAAATGTTTCATCATTGAATGAGGTTCCGAAGGGTTCAATTTATGCCATGAATTTTTAACCATCACATTGAAATCTTCTTCCTCCAACCAAACCTGGTTGAATTTTAAAGGGGTTGGGGGAGAGTCCATTCCACCTTTCATTCTAAGAGTTATGGGTATGTGGTATAAAATGCCTCCTTCTGCTATTGATGAATTGAATAGGAAACATGTTTCTAGAGGATCCTCCAAAGTAAAAAAAATTGGTCTAACCTTTTTTACACTGCTTCCTTCCCCTTTTTGAAATTGCACTAGGTGGGAACTAGTTTTATGGGTTCTATATAAACCATCTTATGAGAGTCCAAGAAATAAACAAAGAATACCCTTCAAGTGTCCTTCCTTGTTTTTTCTCCCCAAACCTCACAGTGAGACAACGTGAATTTCAAGTCACCTCCTACCACTATAAATGGGTCAGTGAAAGCTCCTGCTAGATACAGGTCATCCCAAAATGTGACTTTGTCAACATACAGACTGCATATGTTAACCACCAAAAATGAAAAATTGACATCCTTAGCCATTAATTTAACCGAGATGGAATTCCTATAAGATTTTATCGCCAAGGGTCTGCATGTAGTGCCGCATCCTTTAATTAAACTCCCTTATTAGCCCTCCGCATTGATGGTGCAGAAAGACAAATTCTTAAGCCACGAATCCATAAATCTTCTGGATTTATCATATGAACACATGGTTTCCTGAATAAGTATTACATCTAGGTTGAGGATTTGAATAATCCTTTTAAAAGATAGATTTTTCTAGATTCCCCCTAACCCTCTCACGTTAAATGATAGAAATATCATTGAGAAGTGTTTTTTAGGGTGTTCCCCACTATAAGGGCCCTCACAATAGAGGCTTGTTTGCATTTTTTTATTTCCATAATGGATTTGTCTTGCAACTTAAATAAATGGGATTTTCACCCCACAAAATTGGAGAGGGGTGGGTCAGGGGATAAGCCACCTTTTCATAGTGATATTTCCTTCTTTTTTCCCCTATGATGAATGGCGTATATTTTCTTTAGGAGAGGACTTTCTTTTGCCTTGTCGGCTTGCTTCTCAATGTCGCCTAGAACCTAAGAGGAGCAGGCTAGGGTAGACATGTTTTCAGGAAGAAAAGGGGAGGGGGAAAGAGAGGCTACCAAAGGGGGAATGAAGACCACTTTCATAGCCAAGGGAGGAGAAGGGGAGAGCTAGGGGAAAAGGGAGGATCATGGGTGAGGGGAGGATAAGAAGGGACCAGGAGGGAGAGGACCTCAATAGGCTTAGGGGGGAAAGAAACTGCTAGTGCAAGGGTGGAAGAAGATGTTGGGTATTTGTTATATTCTTTTCATGATTTTAGGTCCCCTTAATGGGGGCCTTGAGGCTGGATCCCCTGAGAAAAATATTTGGGGGGTTTATTCACCAATTTATTTTGGATATTTGCCCATTCTTTTTGGCATTTTTTTGGCACATGGTTTTCGTCGATGGTTTTCTAATTTTGGTTAAGGAATTAGGGTTGTTAACTAATCCAGGTCAATGGATTAGGGGTTTCGATGACACAAGATCCTATATGTATATTTTATTGGAAACAATGAAGAAGATGATGAATAGAAAATTAGAGGTGAAACTCTAAATGTTGGTTTTCACAGTTTGGATTTCTAGGGTAAAAATCTATCTGTAATGAGTGTGTGTGTGTGTGTGTGCCATTGTATATTTTATGTTTTTATTAAGAATATGTTTGCAGTAATTTATTGTACAAGGTTAAAATCTACATTTGGTATCAGATCAATTATTGGCTTCAGGGGGATTCCTTTGTGATCATGGGTTTTGGTTTGGGTCTATATGGTAAACCTTGTTTTAGTGGGAGATCTCTGGTATTGATTCTTTAGGTGAGAAGAAATGGTGAGTAGTTTGGAAATAAATATATAGAAATTTAATGGGAAATTTTTTGAGCTATGGAAGCTCAAGATGGAATATATGTTGGTGGACAAAGATTAGTGGATCATTGTGGATCCAGGTACTGCACCTACATGAACATCAATAGAATACTGCAAAAATTTGGATTGGAAGGAAAATAACATAATCTAGTTGTGTCTCTCAGATTCAGTATTGTTGAATGTGTTATGGGAAGGTACAAATAAATCATTAAGGGATAATTTGAGGACTTTGTATCAATATAATTCCCTGGTAAGAAAATTGTTCCTACAGAAGCAGTTGTGTAACCTGAGGATGAAAGATGGAGACTATATGATAGAGCATATAAATTCTTTAAATACTTTGGTAAGTCGGTTATTATCTGTTATTAAAATTTTAGATGAAGATAAGTGTATTAGTTTACTGTTCTCTTTACCAGACTCGTGGCATATTCTGGTTGTGGCCATAGGTAGTAATACAACTACTTTAATTTTTGATGATGTTGTCTCATCCTTATCGTCAGAGGAGATGAGGCAGAAGAACATGGGAGGATAGAGCATAGAAGCATTATTTGAAAGAGCTCGTTGTCAAGAAAGAAATAGATCTAATTCCTCAAGTGAGAGATCTAAATCTAAGGGTAGATCTAAATATCTTGGAAAGTTGTAAAGGTATATTGGAGAAGTGGAAAATGAGGGCACTACAAGAAGAAATGTAGATCCAAAAATGTTGAGAGAGGGAAAGGATATAAATATCCTCCTTCTAAAGAAACAAAAACCTCCTTGGAAGAAGGAGGTGATGCGTACTTGACTTCTTCAATCGCATGGTTGGTTGAATCAGGTGCATCCTTTTCATATGATTCCCCACAGGGAGTGGTTTTGTGAAAATGAAAGGTATAATGGAGGTGATGTTTTCCTAGGTATTGACTCGATAACCAAAATAATAGGATGAGGAAAATTCAAGTTGAAGCTCATGGATGGAAATACTAGAAAAATACCTGGTGTTTTGCACATCCTAGGATTGGCCAAAAATTTGAATTTTGTAAGCAAAATGGATGATGCAGGGGTAAAAATAGTGTTTGAGAAAGAAACATACAAGATGGTTCGAAGATAAATGGTGTTGTTGAAGGGAGTTTGGATTGGAACTCTATAGAATCTACAGGGAAGCACTATTAATGATGGGTGTAATATTTCCATTGTTCTTGAGATTGGAGCCAAAGAAGAAAAAATCCTATAGTCTCTCGAGAAAAGGATATGTTGTGGCATCAAATAATGGGGCATATCAGAGACAAGGGATTTCGACTACTACATGGTAAAGGTATGGTTGAAGGAAGATCTAACTTCTCTCTGGATTTTGATTTCTATGAACATTGTGTATATGGAAAGCATAATCGGGTAAGATTCCCATTTGGTGCAATGAGGGTAGATGGAATTTTATAGTTGGTGCATAGTGATGTATTTGGACCTGTGTCGGTTTAAACACTCGAAAAATCTATGTACTATGTCTCATTTATAGACAAATTCTTGAAGAATACTTGAATATATTTTCTCATGAATAAATCTGAAGTCTTTGACAGGTTTAAAGAGTTTAAGGCTCTCCCGGAATATCAAACAGAGAAAATAATTTAGGTGTTGAGGATGGATAATGGTGGAGAGTTATGCAGAAATGAATTCAAAGAATTATTTAAGAAGTGTGGTATAGAAAGGCAGGATACTACTCCATATACACCTCAACATAATGAAGTTGCAAAAAATATGACCATGACATTGATGGAAAAAAAAGGTTCATGCTCAATGGTGTCAGATTAGGACAAGAATTATGAGAAGATGTAGTGGGTATTGCATGTTACTTGTTCAATCGATCACCCTCATTAGCACTGGATGACAATACTCCACACAAGGTATGGATTGGTAAGAAAATATCTCTCATGCATCTTAGGGTATTTGGCTATGAGGCCTATATCCACGTTCCAAAGGAAAATAGGAGTAAGCTAGATAAAATGGATGAAACGTGTATATTTATTAGGTATAGAGATGGTTTGAAAGGTTATTAGCTTTGGAACCAAGAAAATAAGAAGGTAGTGTATAGTGGAGATGTGATATTTAGATAAATCAAAGATCTTGTCAAACGTGAAGTTCTAGCAAGGAAGGAAGAACTAGAGAAAATAGAATTTGAGTTGAAGGATGATGAATCAAACTCTACATAAGAACATGAATTAGAAGAAGAAGATCCTCATACACCAGTGTTGAGGATATCGGTTTGGGAAAGAAGGAAACTTGAAAGGTATACTCCACCTGATTTCCATTCAAATTATTCTTTGTTTATTACTGATGATGATCCTAGAACCACTAGAGTGGAAGTGGATTCAGACGATGGAAAACTATGGAAATAGGCGATGGTTGAAGAAATTGTATTCTTTGACAATAATGAGGCTTGGGATCTATTGGAATTTCCGAATGGGATAAATCCCATTGGCAACAAATGGGTGTTTAAAAACAAGATGAATGTATAAGGCAAAGTGGAGAAATACAAAGCTTGATTAGTAGCAAAAGGTTATTCCCAGGTTGAGGGAATTGACTTGGGCGTTATTTTTTCTCATGTGGCCAAGTTAACTTCTATAATATTTATTTTATTTGTTGTTGTTGCATTTGATTTTGAAGTAGAATAGATGGATGTGAAGAAATCATTCCTAGATGGCGATCTGGAAGAAGAAATCTACAAGAATTATCCAGGAGGCTTTGTTGTGAAGGGAAAGAAGGAGCTAGTATGCAAGTTGAAAAATTCCATGTATGGGTTAAAGAAATCACCAAGGATGTGGTATAAAAAAATTGATACTTATATGTTAGGACTTGGCTTCACAAGGACAAAAGCGGATCACTATACAGTGTATTTCAAATTAATTGGTGATCATATTATTCATTTGGTCTTGTATGTGGATGATATGTTGTTGATAGGAAACAACAAGGAGATTATCAAGTATGTGAAAACTTAGTTTTCCTCTAAATTTGACATGAAGGATCTTGGTGTTGTAAATTCATTTTGGGCATGCAAATTAAAAGAGATCGGGAAAACAATAAACTCTAGTTAAATCAGAGGGAATATGTTGATACAATATTGCAAAGGTTTAATTTGCAGGAATGAAACTGATCAACGTTCCTATTCATGTAGGTGTAAAGTTATATGTGGATCATTGTCCTAAGACACAGAAAGAGGAAGGGGACATGTCCTGTGTTCCATTTGCGATTTTGGTTGGAACTTTGATGTATGCAATGGTAAGTACTAGACTGGACATTGCACATGCAATGGGAGTTTTGAGAAGGTATATGTCAAAACCAGGAAAGGAGCATTGAAAAATAGTAAAGAGTTTTTTCAAGTATTTGTGTGGCACTACTACTTATGGATTGTGATATGAAGGAAGACCAAGATTGGAGAGAGTGTTGGACATACATTGCTTTGTGGATGTAGACTAGGTTGGAGTTGTGGATTGTATAATATCTACAAGCGGGTATGTGTTTAACCTATTTGGAGGAGTAATCAGTTGGATGAGAAAAAGATAGTTTGTAGTGGCACTCTCAACTATAAAAGATGAACCCATGGTAGCCACTCATGCAATAAAGGAAGTAGTATGGTTATAAAGATTGTTTTCAAGTATTAGGTTGGTACAAAAAGTAGTAAGGATAGATTGTGGCAGTGAAAGTGCAATATTCCTAGCAAAGAACCGAAGTTATCATTCAAGGACAAAGCATATTGATGTTCAATATCACTTTTTGAGAGACATGGTTGAAGAAAAGAAGGTGTGTTGATGAAGGTGGACACTTTGAATAATGTTGCATGTTGATTAACAAAATTTGTGAGCAGTGATAAGTTCTATTGGTGTAGAGTATCCATGGGCATTAATGCCCTCGATTGTTGACTATGTAACCTTGCAACTCCCTGTATGCAAAGAAAACAATAGGTGGGAGAATGTTGGGTATGTGTTATATTCTTTGCATGACTGTAGGTTTATTCACCAATTTCTTTTGGATATCTGCCGATTGTTTTTGGCGGTTTTTAGGAACATGGTTTCCGTCAATGGTTTTCTAATTCCGGTTAAGGAATTAAGGTTGTTGGCTAATCCAGATCAATGAATTAGGGTTTTGGATGCTGCAGGATCCTATATGTATATTGTATTGTAAAAAATGAAGAAGATGATGAATATAAGATTATAGGTGTGGCTCTAAACAGGTTGTTGGTTTCTCAGTTTGGGTTTCTAGGGTAAAAATATCTGTGTAATGTGTGCGTGTGCCATTGTATCTTTTCTATTTTCTGTTTTTATTAAAGATTTGTTTATAGTGATTTATTGTACAAGGTTAAAATATACAGAAGAAGGATCCTAATTGGTGGGGGCGGAGGGGGTGGAGAAGGAATAGAAAAAACTATATTCGAAGAAAGAACAAGGGAAAGTGAAGGAGAAGGTGTACCTTCATGAATATGATTCTATGAGAAAACATGACGAGGCCTGCCCAAACGTGCTTTTGTCTGACGAGGAAGGTCTTACGGTGCAATTTCAACCTTAGCTGAAGATGTATTATTGTCTAGGCTTCCTTCTTTTAACCTATTTTACCTCCAAAATTTTGGATGACTTTTAAGCAGGGGGCATAATTTCTTGCACTACACCGGGTGTGGCCGATTTCATGGCATGCATAGAACCAGAAGGGAACGTTCTATTAATCCACTTTCTAGTGCCAAACATGGATACTAAACACTAGATCCAAATTTCCCACTATACCATCGTTCACATCCACCTATGTGGATCCAGGCCCATCTTCGATATCTTTTGTATTCAAAGTTGGGCTCAAGCTCCACCATTTTACCAAGTTTTCCCCTTATATATTATAATGCTTCTCTGGTCCAAAACCCTAGGGGAAGTATTAGAAGGATGTCCCACAATCACATGGTGTTTACAGGATCACATTCCATGTCAAAGTCCATAGTCCAGTTGCAAAGAACCATGCCAAAGGGTCCTCATTACCAACTTAACTTTTGATCAACACAAAGGAGCATTCTTCTACTGAGCGCAAAATGAAACAACACCAACCCCTTACCAAAGTATGAAATTTGGGGGAGTAACACATTTAAGGGGTTTTCATTTTAACTCCAGCCATCTCCCTAGATCTTCTTCACCTAGAATTTTACCCGAAAAATATCCGACCATGGTTCTCTCATCATAATGATCCACATCTGAAACTTGAATATCTACGTCGAGGATTATTTGGAAATTTCTAGTGCTTTTATTGATGAAACACGGTTTCTTTTTGGAGTGAGTCACGACATCAACTAAAAAACCTTGTTCTACTGAGAGTCTTGCTTCGTGACTGAATTCCCTATTCTGTGAGGAGAGCCTAGGTGAGGCATTATAGAGGGGAGGGGAAAATATTGGGAGGAGAAAGGGCAGAGAGCCATTTTCGTGGGCTTGAGGTTCCCCAAGGGGAAGCTGATCGTGTGATATCATGGGAGAATTAACATCAGGATGAAATGGATGGAGGGCCAATTCATAAAATATTGGGCACTGATGTGAGTTCTAAACTCCTCCAATGTGCGAAAGGCT
Source organism: Picea engelmannii (assembly GCA_009831015.1). NCBI lineage: Eukaryota > Viridiplantae > Streptophyta > Pinopsida > Pinales > Pinaceae > Picea > Picea engelmannii. The sequence continues at coordinate 22,643 of ML803405.1, forward strand.
AGGGTGACATATGGGATATTCCCGTAGTCTATAGCTTCTTTCTCATTGTCTTCCATTTGTGTGATCAAGGATATCGAGCTACCAGGAGGCGAGAGTTGAGAGGGACAATTGTCGTGTTGTATGTTATAACGAGAGGGGAGACGACCAGAGATAATAGGAATCCAACTAAAAGGAAAGGGAGAGGTGAGAGGGAGGGTATGGAATGGGCCTAGAGCTCTGTGCACTTGCGACCTATGGCCAGAGCGCCATGTAGTTGAAAACCTCAGACCGTAACCTTTGAACCCTGAATCCTAATCGTGATAATTTCCTCTCTTTGCTATATATATATATATATTAATAAAAAATATAATTAGATATATATATTAGGTAAAATTTCATAGATATAATTTAAGATTAATGTAATATTTTGTTTTATAATACAAATTATAATTATTGGTATATTTTCTTTATGATTATAAACTATTTTTTTTTAGATATTTTTTAATTATTTTTCTATAATATAAAAATGTGTAAGAAAAAATTAGAGAAAAAAAAAATTATAAATAAAATTTGCATATAAGAAAGAAAAAATATTGACACTATATGAATTTGTATAAAATATAAAATGAAAGACTTGAAAACATATAATTATTATCAAATTTTCAACTAGAGCATAATATTTTAGAGTACATTTTGAGTCATTTTAACAATTAAGTATATTTGTTATTTTTTAGAAGTCACTTTAATTTTTAGGAATTAAGATATGTACATCTCCATACATCTCTAAGTTGAAGAGGTTTTATAAATAAGAAGGTCTTATACATAAATTTGATGTCTAATTAAATAATAATCTTAAAAATGTTAATTAAAATTATTATTATCAAAAATTTGTACCAATAATTTTCAATTTTCAAAATAAATAACTTTATAAAATAAAAAAATTTCATTTTTAAATAAATATTTTAAAATATTAAAATACTAAATTAAAAGATTATTTTTCTTTTATATAATTCGATATTATAAGATGTTTTAAAGTGAATAGTACTACTATGATATATTTATTCATATAATAATAATAATAATACAATGTGAGTTAGTCTAATGATTAAGAACATGTGTTTTCTTCTCAGAAGTCATAAGTTCAAATCTAAAGTATGTATAATTAGTCTATGGTGAAAGGCAAACATTTTCCCTTAATTTTAGCCCATGATGGAAGGCAAACATTTCCCCCTAATTTTAGTACTTTTAAAATGAATTTAAAAAAAAAAAAAAATCATTATCCTTTTAAATTCATTTTAAGAAAGACAAAAAAATATATTATCCTATTGGATGAATTATCGGTTCATCGTCAATGGAGAGATATAATCAATGATGTTGATGCAGTCCATGCTCCACACATCCGCATCTTCTCTTCCCTGTCCAAAAGCCAAAGGGTACACCTCATCTCTTCACTCCCTTGAAAGATGAAGGGAGAAATAAAGGAAAAATTGCACCGCTCACCTTGAAGACGATGGTGAAAGCAGAGCTGTATTGGTGGATGTCATCGGCCAAGCATGCCTCTATCTTTATTTCCCCTCAGAGATACTGTAATTACCACATGATTGAAAGTCCATCACATATAAGTTTGTTTTTTAGGTTTTATACATATTCCAAATTAGTAACACTACTATTTTGAGCTTGATTAACTAACTCATAATGATGGTAAAGAAGCAGATGATTTACCCAATTGTTCTAGCCTAAAAATTTCATAGGGCGCCTGGCATAATCGACCTTGCACATGTGCACATGTCTCTTGACATGAACGATACTACCCAATATCCCCTGTCACCGTAATTTTCACCGTAGTTCATTGTAAACCCTCTGAATGATGATCTATTTTCCTATGTTTAATCCAATTGTTCAAATTTCCAGTGTTCAATTCACTTAAGTCTATTGTTCTATTGTAACAGATAAAATGATAACAAAGACAACAATAAGGTGTATATATATATATATATATATATATATATATATATATACCTTTCTTCCCTCATCAATGAGAATTAAATCGCACTGACTGGTTCAAGAGGCCTCTATGCTTGCTTGGAGAAAATGTGTCTAAAGGACTTTATGGCCTCGTTGGCTTCCAATGGTTGGTTATGTTGGTTCATCATGACGATTGTATCCTTCAATGTGTTGTCAATATTGTCTCCAGCATTAATAGCTTCCCAGAACGATGCGATGACGCAGAAGGATCCTTCTCCAGGATCCTTTGGTTTTACAGTCCATTTCACCCAAACATGCAGAACGTTCTAGTTGTAAACGTTCTCTGCACAACAAATGCTGGTTCTCCTTAACAATCTAACATTTAGAAGTTTCCTTTTAACAAACATGGACATCCTTTAAAATTTATTAAAATTTACTGTAAATAACTTGAACTATTTTCTGGCTGTTTGATTTTAGAAAGATAGATGTATCTAAGTACATGGGCAATATTTGGAATAGCAGTTGGTGCAACAATGTTGATCTCTGCAATCATTGTAGTAGGGATTTATGCGTTATGGAAAAGAAGGAAAGTGAAAAAATCTAACCCATTCGGTATGAGATCCTATTCTTCCAGTATCGGCTTTATCCTTTTACACACACATATATATATATATATATATATATATATAGTATTGAAAACAAAAAACTAATTTATGTTCATCTTTCATCAGCTTCTTTCCATGCAGAAAGCGGAAGAGATACTGGAGATGCTCCCAAACTAAAAGGTGCTAGATCTTTTTCGTTTCCAAAACTGAAAATGGCTACAAATAATTTCTCAAGGCATAATGATATTGGTTCAGGAGGCTACAACAAGGTATAAAAAATATCTTGTAGTGTCATGAGCTCAATGTTTAGAGTATAGAACGAGATCTGACCGTAAATCTCGGATAAGTGAGAGAAACCAACCTGTATATTCGTTCACCAGATAAGGGTGAAGCATCCAAGCCTGCTACTCCTGTAAACCTCTTGTAAGCATCCAAGCCTACTATCCCTATAAACCTCCTAGCCTGGGAATTGTTAAATTCTTAGTTAAAGGGTCTCATCTTTCTTGGGATATCGGGAATAAAGAAATATCTAATGTGGTGAGATTGCAGATTTCGTAGTTCAAGTTAATAGTTTAAAAAACCCACCTAAAACAGACAGTTTACTATCCTTTAGCCCACGTCTCTCAGGTTCGTCCATATATCCAGGATGAATGGAACCACCAACCTTCATCCGACAAACACTCACTAGATACCAATTAGATTTAAAACCCTGTACAATTTCTACTTTGTTTAATCGATGGGAAAGAGGAGATTGTGACTCCAAGGATATAGATTTGTGAAGAAATTTGATAGGTCCAAAACAATCTGAAATCTGTGACTGACTTTAATTATGATGAATGTATACTGATTTAATTAGTAAGCCTCTTAGTTTAACTAGTCAGAAACATGGGATTGTATACTGATCTAATTATTAAGCCTCTTAGTTTAACTGGTAGGAAATAGGGGATTGTATATTGATCTAATTATTAAGCCTGTGACTGGATTGTATATTGATCTAATTATTAAGCCTCTTAGTTTAACTGGTAGGAAATAGGGGATTGTATACTGATCTAATTATTAAGCCCATGACTTAGTTTAACTAGTGGGAAACAGGGGAATGTGACTGCAAAATAATTGACCACGGGATTGGCTCTGGTTCGAAGGATTTCTTTATTCCAAACTGGAGGAACGATAGGTATTTCTCCCCTCTCTCAATTTCACCATGAGATTTGAGAAATTCGGGTATGGAAATGCCATCAGTCATGCAATGGTTGTAGTGCAAACCTAATATGAACCCTCTGTAGCTTTACCATCCAAAACATATGTATTACACACAGCTTGATAATACCATGCAACTAGTTATTCTAGAAGCACATAAATGACGTAAATAATGCCAAGGATGAAGCCCAACATTGTTAAGAACATGTCTATCCAAAATTCCACCTACAATTCCACAATAACCCTATTAATGTTTAATATTGTAATGTTTAATATTGTATATGCACCAAAATAGAGCTACCGCAAGATAATAAATATGAAAACATTACGTACCCCAAAACCATATCTGAGAAAAACTCCAAGAGGTGGAAGAAATTTCGATAACAACACCTATATGAACGTTTCAGATCTGATTGGAATTACAGTAACAAAGCTTATTATCACCAAGCTCTTGCAAATCACCAGTTGTTGTAAATTTCTTTGAAGGGAGAAGGATTTAACAATGAAAGTAAAGAAAAAAATGGTTGAGCCCAAAAACCATATTTGTAGATCCGAAGGGACAAAGAGAAGGTAGAGCCGAAGGGAGAGAGAGAACAGAAGGGAGTTGTGTATGTTGGGATTTGGTGACAACTAATTTCTCCAATGATGGATTTGGATCATATTATTCTGCATTGGTTACAACCAAATAGACCAAGTTATAATATGGATAGGGATTGCATTTAATATCCAGTTTCTTGTGTGAATGTATAAATTCATGTAAGCCCGTAGAGGAAAACGACTGAGTGTGAGAGACATAGTGAGAACTTGCCAATCTGATTGTTAACTATCATATGTGAATTTTGTTTTCAACATTTGAAATTTTAAAAAGTGGTATCACAGCTAGTTGGAGGTATACATGGCCGCAGGTCCCTCCTTTGAAAAGGTGCTGTGTAAATATTTAAATATTGTTTCATGCGAAGTGAATAATGAAGTGCGGACTCGCCCCACTCCAATGGTAACATGAGGTACGGAAATGCGGATGATTTTCTTCTTGAAAATTTTTAAGGTATGGTTTTTTGGAAAAGTAAAGGTGGAGGAGTTAATTAAAGTAAAAAGTTTTTTTTTAATTAAGGATTCACGTGGGTGGATAAGTTAAAAAGGTGAATGTTTATGGAGTAAAACTTTAATTTATAAAAGTTTTTATTAAACTTTTTTTATATATTATTAAAAGGTTTTATGGAAAATATATAAATTTTTATTATTATAAACCTTTTGTGGTTAACCTTTAGCCTTATTTATTAACGATCCACATTTAACCTTATTTATTATTCCTCCACATTTAAAAGGATTTTATAAGCAGTGGACGTTACGAGATTTTTGCCCTAATGGCTAAGATGCAGAGTTCGAAGTTTGAAGTTGAAAAGTTCAGCAATAAGAACAACTTTGAGCTCTGGAAGCTTAAGATGGGGGATTTACTGGTGCAATAAGGGTTGCAAAAAACATTGGCAGACAATTCAAAGAAACCAACAACCATGATGGAATGGGAATGGGAAGATCTGGATGTGAAAGCTCTTAGTACCATTCGTTTATGTTTGGCGGATGAGGTTATGTTTAATATCGTAGGAGAGGATACAACATTAGGCTTATGGAAGAAGTTGGAAAGTCTATATATGATGAAGTCCTTGACGAGCAGAATCTACTTGAAGAGACAATTGTATAGTTTGTGGATGAAAGAAGGTACATAAGTTATTGACCATTTAAATACCTTCAATACCCTTATAGTTCAATTGACTAGTATAGAAGTTAAATTTGAAGATGAAGATAAGACTATTACACTATTGTGTTCGTTGCCTGAATCTTGGGATAATCTAGTCACCTCTATTAGTTTTAGCTCAAAAGATGTTTTAGATTATGACTCTGTTTTGGGAGCTTTGTTGGCTGAGGAGATGAGGAGAAAATCTAGTAAAGAAACCTCAACTTCAGAGATGATGTTGATCAGAGGTCGAACTAAAGAGTAGAATGAGAGAAGTTTTTCTCGATGTAAGTCAAGATACAGAAAATGGTAAAGAAAAATGTTGGTACTGTGGAAAAACAGGACATCTCAAGAAAGATTGTTAGAAGAGAAAGGAATCTGAGGAAAACTCTACAAAGGATGCAAATTTGGCTGTAACAAATTCAGGTATAATTGATCAAGTTTTATCCATTTCTAGTAATTTACAGTATCAAGAAGAATGACAGTTAGATTCAGGTGCCTCCCACCACATGTGCTCACATAGAAATCGGTTCATTTCTTACCAATCTGTTGATGAGGGTGTAGAGTTTATGGGTAATGGTATTCCCTATAAAACTATTGGGGTTGGCAATATTAGAATCAAGATGTTCGATGGTATTGTTAGGGAATTAACAAATTTTAGATATGTACCTGATCTTAAATCAAATTTGATTTCATTGAGAGTGTTGGATTCTGATGGATATAAATATAGAGGTCAAGGTGGAGCACTCACAGTGTCGAAAGGTAGTTTAGTAGTGATGAGGGCAACAAAGGTTGACAATCTTTATAAGCTGGAAGGGAGTACTGAAGTAGCATCTGAAGTGACAGGTGTATCTTCTTGTTTATGGAAGAAGCATCAAGGTCATAAGAGAAAGAAAGAATTGCAAGTATTGGTAAGCAGTAAATCATTTCCAGACTTAAAATCTTTGTTTGTAAATTCGTGCTTGTTTTATATCTTTGCAAGTTATGATGATGGTATAAAGAGATGTTGTGTGTGGGATCCTACTTCTCACAAGGTCATTATTGACAGAGATATTGTATGTATGGAAATACCAAAAGGGTTGATTCAAGATCACAACGGTAAATTTGTTTGCATACTAGATAATTCATTGTATGGCCTAATGGTACCTAGGCAAATATACAAGAGGTTTGAATCCTTCATAGTGAGTCAGAAGTTTTCAAAGGGTAGGAATGACTATATGGTTTATAGTACATTCACAGTATTGATGTTCTTTGCTGATAATATGCTCGATGCAAGCCAAAGCATAGATAAAATCAGTAAGAAAATGACTCAGGTGGACAAGACAATTTAGATGAGAGATCAAGGAGAAACAAAACAAATTATGGCAATGGAAGTACATAGAGATGATATTGGTAAGCTGTGGTTGGAGTTCAGTATGAACATTGTAAAACCAATTTTTATCTCTCTTGCTTTCCATTATAAGTTTTCTTCAAGCATGGGGCCTATCTATAAAGAATAAAATGTTATGTCTCATGTAAGTTTAGCCGGAGGTTTGTTGTATGTGATGAAATGGTTAAGATTAGATGTTTCACATGCTAATGATGTTGTCAGATACGTGACAGATTCAGGGGTTGCAGTAAAATGGGTGCTTCAACATTTGAGAAACAAAAATGTCACCTATAATGGTTACACTGAGATGGTATGTGATAATTGTAATGTATACTTTATAGGTGTTTTGGATAGGATGAGACCTATTACTAAATGTGTCTCACAACACAGTTGTGGAAGACATGTTGGAGGTGGAGTGACCACTCGAGAAATCCAAACTCATGCAAGTCACACAGGCGAGATCATGAAACCAGTTTTATTAGAGAAGTTGTAGTGGTGCTTGGCTTCTCTTAGCTTGCATAAAAGGTGATGAACAAAGGAAGGAGCAATGCATCAAGTTAATTGTTGTCAAGGTGGAGATTGTTGGGATTTGGTGAAAACGAATTTCTCCAATGATGGATTTGGATCCTATTATTCTGCGTTGGTTACAACCAAATATACCAAGTTAGAATATGGATAGGGATTGCATTTAATATTCAGTTTCTTGTGTGAATGTATAAATTCATGTAAGTCTGTAGAGGCAAACGACTGAGTGTGAGAGACAGAGTGAGAACTTTCCAATCTAATGTAATATCCATGATTAGAATAATAAGACAACCGATGCCTATTCTTGGTGGACGTAGCCCAACGTTTGGGTGAACCACGTGAAATCCCTGTGTTTATAATCTGTGTGTGATTGTTAATTATCATATGTGAATTGTGTTTTACGCATTTACAATTCTAATAGTGCAATGCATTTGAACATGATGACTAAGTTGTCAAAACTCGTGCTAAACGTGGAAGTTTAAGAGGGGTGATTTTTTGATATTTTTAACACCTAAGCATCTAAATTAGTGAAAGTTTTGAGTGCTTTTGTCCACCTTCCAAACATAACCTTAATTAAATGTTCACTTGTCCATCATGTGGATACACCATGTATATTTTCTATAATTTTGGTGTAGATTTCAATGTTGACCAAAAAAACGTTTCTTTAGATGGTTTAGAGAAAAAGTTTTCTCTATGATAAATTTGGTTAAATAGTGTTTAAATAACATTTTATTGTCCTCAACCTGCTCCTCCTCCTAGTTATTTTCTATGCAATAACTTTCCATCCCGTTACCATAACCTCCCACACAATATTAGCATGGAATGTGGAACTGTCACGTGTTCCTCGTGCGACAGTTCAATAAACCGCGAAGTGAAGTTCATCCACAAGCCCCCTGAACCCGCCATGGAATCAGTGCCTATGGGATATGTGAAGAAGAGTGCCAATTTTGTCATCACAGATGATTTGAGTGTAATTCCTATTAATTCCACCACCACGATTATTCAGTTGTGGAATAAACTTGATGTGAAGGTCCCAACGAGGTAATCAATTTTGTTATTACGAAGTTTCTTCAAAGAGTACCTTTATGTCATGTGGAGTAAATTTGGAATCTTTTGTGTAATCTATATGTTAATCCAGGTGATAGGTTTAGTGAAAGTCGTTGGCGTTAAAAGTTGTCAACACCAATTCTTAACATGGTTGGATTTTTTGTCCCGCAAATTTATAACCAAATTTAGAATCAATGACTTTAACATCACAGAGTGACTTAACAATACACTCCCTCACCTACTGTCCTACACCTCAGAAACTATATGAATTCAGAATTAAAAAATAAATAGGAGCTACACTCACACCGAAATTGTAAGTCTGAGGCAGCATTGCTTGGTGGGTTTATCATCTTATGCATGTCCATGGTTTCTTTGATCTTGAAAATTTTCAAGTCCGAACCCTGTAGTGACAACGAAAAGCTTCGGTGGGAATGGAGCCTCAAGGAACAAATTAAATATAATGCAATCCAACATGTAGTCCAAACTCATGCCACAATTGTCAAGATCAGGTAATGAGAAATGTTGATCCACAAGTAGAAGAACTTTGTCATCGATATTTGAGGGATTCATCTCAGGCTTCTTGGTGGCAATTCAGGGGCAAAACCCGAGAATTTTTTTTGGCGAGGAAACGAGTATCCAATATTCACCACAGAACTCCATGTAGTAACTGGAAACAATGCTTGGCTCCATCGATGAGAAGAAATCTCTATTGGCCCATTTCATCTAGAATATACATGAGTTTGAGAATTATATACATGGATGAGCATTCCACACCACACTCACTAAGAAAGTTGGGGGAAAGGAAGCACATATGTCATCCTCTCTAAAGGTATAGTTTCAAAATTAAGGTAAAGCATTTTTGTGTGCTATAGGAAGGAAGGATACATAGTTTTCTCCAATATATGAGTCAGATGTGATCCAATTGGATATTCAATTAACCATTAATACTATATGTGGAGTGAGAGTGTGGGACTAATTAATTTTTTTTTACCCTCCAACAAACCCTTGTCTAATGCATCGCCTAAATATATTACACACTATATCTAGATATAGTAAATTAAGTACCTATAATTTAGGACAGGTACGCTATGGAGTGAAACGTCAATTTGATGGGTTCAAATTTTTATTACCGGTAAATGTTTGCATATGGATTTTGTTCCCAAATTCCAAATTTGAGTAAGAATTTGATTTAAAAAAAACAAAGTATTTCATTTTTATTTTTAGGTTAATAGATGTTTCTTACATACAAATGTCATATAATTTTTTTTCTTTTAATTATAAATATTAATCCATTAATGCGAACAAATTCTCATCGTCTCCCCTGTTTCAATGCATACGATTTTATAAGTTAACTTCCTTGATTAGTGGGCTGGATTACTGCTGATTTGTAAGTTTCACAGATTATGAAATTTACAGACACTTGTCGTTCACGGATTATTCCTTCCGCGCCTGTCCTTTAGATGTTGTCAGGGATTTCCAACAACTATCCATTCACCCATTAAGCGCGAGGTGGTTGGAGTGCACTAGAAAATTTTAGTCTGGATGTATCAAGTATCTACAGTTCTGCGAATTGGAAAGCATGTCCCTATTGTTAGAGTTTTATGCTACAGGGTTACAAGAGACCACGTTCCCAAACTTTCACATCTCCAATGCTTTTATAGAAACATATTTTTTCTTTTCATTAATATATTTATTTATGCAAGACACAACCCACATGTCCTACCCAAGGTATTAAGACATGGCAGAGGCACATCTGACCTCCTTTCAGCATGTTGGTCACCAACTCCATTAACTCGGCTTTTATGAAGATAACTCTTAACCCTCAATGGATGGGATTGCTCAACCTCATGGCTTCTCTGGTTTTAATGCCGAAGGATTTCAGCACGAGTTGGGAGGATAGAGCCTTTACTCCCAACCCCCTTCGTACCAATATCCAGATCTTCACTGCAAGCCCGACGTCACCTCAGTGTTCATCCAAGCCTGGTAATTTTCCTCTACATTTACTTCTTAGCCATGGGCACGATACTCATCTTGGTTTCCAGCGATATTGGAGCATCCCTCTTTTGCATCAACAACTCTCCTCTTCGACACTTATCTCTCACATAAGAAACATAGGGTGATAATAATAAGAAACATAGGGTGATAATAATAAGAAAAAAAAGGTTAGAATTTAATGCCAAAACTATATAATAATTAAAAGTAGAGGGGAAATATTAAAGAATTCGTAAGGAAAGGAAGAAGATGGTAAAGCGATGAAAAAATAAAGTTAAAGTATAATAATAATAATGTTAGGTTAGTAATAAAGTAAAGGCGAAGTCCCTATGCTTCTAAATATGGTCTCTGGTATGCTCCAAGCAGATATATCAAAGCCATTAGATATTAAGACTATTTCCAAAACAATTGATTTCCCTGCAGGGGTGATTGTATTCTTTTTGATGTACAAAGATCTAGTTAATACTAAGCGAAAATGTTGTAGGGATGAACTTCTTACAAGCTCACCTGTAGCTGATCATTGTAGCATTACCTCTGTAATTTTTTCCATAATTTAACTCAAGTGTGATAGCCTTTTCTAAAAAATTATATATTTATTTATTGTAATGTTAATGTTAATATGTTACTAAAAGTAATGATATGCATTTCATCACTTTTTAAGTATTTTTTATTATGCTAATCTATATGGTGAATCAAAATTTTGTTAAAAAATGTTATTGCTTAGAAATATTATTGCTTAGAATTTTTTTTAGAAAGAACTGTGTCAGGTTTTGAAATGTTTTACTTTTTGAATGAACATTCCACCCATCATCAGGGACATAATTTCTTTTTAAGATGGAGAAGACTATGTTGAAGTTTTCCTTTATAGGTAAAGTGAGGAAGATGACAGTTAAGGGAAGGAAAGAGAAATGTAAAGAGCAATTGAGAATAAAAATAGAAAAATAGAAAAAAATAGTGCTGATAAAGAATTTAAATAGACATAATAAACATAGGGTGATAATAATAAGGAAAAAAAGGTTAGAATTTAATACCAAAACTATATAATAATTAAAAGTAGAGAGGAAATATTGAAAAATTCATAAGAAAAGGAAGAAAATGGTAAAGTGATGAAAAAATAAAATTAAAATATAATAATAATAATGTTAGGTAAATAATAATAATAATAATAATATGGAAAAATTTTATAATTATATTTGATATAATTTTTTTTTAAATATATTTAAAAATAAATAAATTATATAATAGGATCTAAATGATGGATTCAAAATAAACAAATCCATTGTTATGTTACATGAGAAAAAGTTATGTTACATGAGAAAAGAAAAGACGATCTGGGTGAAATTCTTATAGTTATATAAGATATAAAATTATTATTATAAGATTTTTTTAATATTTTTTAAAAAGTATGATTAAGAAAAGAAAAGACCATAAAAATGAACAAGGGATTTCTTTCTTAATGATTTGATGATTTGATTGTGTAAAGTTTATAGAGGTATACATATCCTACCCTATCCTCTATGAATTTGAACTTGTGATCTTTTAGGAGGAAATTATTATTATAAAATATTTTTTAATATTTTTTTAAATATGATTTAAATGATGGTTTCAAAATAAACAATTTTTTTCTTAGTGGAAATGGTTGTTTCAAAATAAATACTTTCACTCTTAAGTTATATCAAAAAAAAGTGATGCAAACATTTATTTTTCTTAGTAGGAAACACATGTTCTTAACCATTAGGCCCACTTAGGTTGTATAATCCATATAATATTATTATTAGAAAATAATTTTTAATAATTTTTCAATATGATTTAAATGATTGTTTCAAAAGAAACAATTTTATTCTTACTTAATATAAGAAAAAGGTGATCACAATGCAAATACTTATGAATTATAAGTTTTAAATGTATTTAACCTTGAACCTCATAATTTTTGGTATAAAAGAACAACAAGAGGAGGATACACTAGCAATAGTAAAAGAAGAACTAAAAAATAAATCACAAATTGAAACAACTTACCTCATAGAAGCACATAGCCAAGAAAAATAATTGAACATAAAGATAGGTTGACTCCTGTAAAGGTAAGTTGTAATGACCATAAATATAGAATACTTAGTAAATCTATGAGCTTAAAAGGGTCATGGATTTTTATAAATGAAGACCTCATTCCCAAAGACCAAGATAAATTAAGGAAGGAGATTTGAAAGGTAAAATAAGCCAGGAAAAAGGGAAAATGTACAATAATCAGAAATTGAAAAACTATTGTTAGGGATAAAGACTAGAAGGATAATAATAAGTAGGAATTTGGGACACTCGGGACCCCTTTTTGGAATTTTCGTGGCTTTCCATGGTGTAAAGGTCCTATAATAAGTTGGATCCCGAGTGATATTGATATTGTTTGTGGTGTTTGTAATTCTGGAAATAAACTGTGTAAGGAGTTTTTGAAATGTCCAACATTTTGAGTGGACACTCCACCCATCATCAGGGACTGTTGAGGCAATAACTATGAAAACAGTGTTGGGGTATGGGGATATATATAGGTGAAGATAATATGAACATTAGGGAAAATGATAGACATAGCCATTACAAATTAGTCGTTGCAAAAAAAAGAGTAATTTTTTTATTATTAATAAGGTAAAGTAAATAATACGAGGTTAAATATGATTTTTCTAGTTGAAACATGGGAGCATGAAGATTATAAGGTCCCTATCATAGAAATATTTGTCTTCTGGTCGTCATGAAACAAAAATTTCTACAGTAGAGGGATAGGAAGCATAGCCTTTTATATTAGAAAGAGAATTTATCCTCACATGAAACTTCATAAGATCGACCCTTTCAATGAGTTCATTAGGATAGAAATTTCAGACATCAATGCTAAGAATATGTATATAGCAATTTTCTATTTTGCACCTATTAATTCTACTTTTTATAAGAAAAATAATCTAGATAGAAATTGTCCCTGTAATAATTTAGAACGAGATATTTATGGTTTGAGAAATGAAGGTAATACCCTCCCTCTAGGAGAATTTAATGCTAGGTTTGCAACTAACGAAGCTACTCTTTTAAGAAATGATTCCAAACATAATCCTCTATGGCTATATGAGGACCTTGTTTTAGCTAATAACTACAAAACAAGATCTGAAGACCTGGTTTGATACTGAGCTAGTCAAGTTATGCAACTCTCAAGACCTAATAATTTTCAATGGAGTAATGAAGTGGCCAAAATCCAACCAAATGACTTGTATTCATGGAATGGGTAGTAGTGTCGTAGATTATGTGATATGTGATATCCATGTCTCCAACTAAATAATAACTTTTGACCTTTTATATGACCATGAATCCAACTCTGATCATAGACCTTTACTCTAAACTCTTCCATGAACATGAGCGCCATTGTAGAAAATTCTAATAATCAAAAGAAACTACTTTTTGACAAAAGTAAAGTTGATATTTTCTTAAAGAATTTAAATAGTGAATTACATCTCCTAACTTATAAGGACAACATTGAATACCTCTATCATAATTTTATAGCTACCCTTTCCACTTCTATTAACAAGTTCTCTTTCGAGGTGTCTTGTAAAATGAATAATAGAACAACCAACTCTTGGTATGATAAAGAATTTAAAATGGATAGGAAAGTCATTAGGGATGCTTCTAATTAGTCCTTAAACCTTGATAAGATCAATATGTACAAATCCCTAATCAAAAGGAAGAAAAGGTACTATATCAATAAAAGGAAAGAGGGACTTTCAAAACTATTTAAGCATGATCCTAAGAAGTTTTGGAGGTAAATTATAATTCTCAATAATAAAGAAAATAATATGATTCCCTTAAGGGATTTGAATTCCTACCTTAATAGTCTCTATGAGTTCCCTAATGCCATGGACACCATTCATGTTGTCCCTACAAAGGATGAATTTTTTTATTTGGATGACATAGAGTTCGGTATTGAGTAGTTTGCAAATGGGAAAGCTAATGACATTGAAGGCTACCAAGATGAAATTTTTAAAATCGGAAGGCATATCCTCATCCCTGACTTTCTTTTTCCTCGAAAAAGAGCACGTGAAACCCTCGAGTACTTCCCAACATTTCATGGATGGTAAACGAGGTAAATTGTTTGGCCTGATTACAGGCCTAACCCGGTGGGGACATCAAGTGAGGCCCTATACACTCTCATGTTCGGGGATTGACCCCAAAACCTCAAACAAGCAAACAACGACACTCATCTGCTTGAGCTAACCCACTTGGATAACTATCTTCATCCCTCACATACACAAGATTTTCAATTTAGCAGTCAAGCAAAGCTTTCTTAAACCCTAGTCGGAAAGCCTCATTCTTCCTATTTTAAAAAATGGGGATAAAAACATTCCCTCTAATTATAGGACCATTAAGAGTAGCCCAGTTTTATCCAAGCTATATGGAGTTATTTTGAAAAATAAGATTAGCCTATGGATAGAAAGTTATGGTAAAAGAGATAAAGGCCGGGACAGGTTTATGATATATCTTTCAACTATGAACTATCTTGTTACCTTTAGGATCATTGCAGAGGAGTTGTGCATTACTAAAACCAATCTTTTTTTTGGCTTTTTTACTTTAGAAAATCTTTTGACAAACTTCCCAAGAAAAACATTTGGGATAAGTTGGAAGAGATAAAATTTCATTTAGAGTTGAGGGATGATGCAATAAGGTTGTATGAGAATATTATTTCCAAGTTTATGAACGTTGAGGGCTGGTTAAAATAAATTAATTGCAATATTGGATTCAAGCAAGGTTATCCCTTGTCTCCTACCCTTTTTAGCATATACATTGACAATTTAGAGATTTATAGGAAGAAGAAGGTTGTGTTGTCCCTACTCTCACTGGTATAGTCATCAATCTTCATCTATATTCTGATGATATCGTTCTTATGACAAGGAGTCCCCATGATATTGAAAAGAAACTAAGAATCCTAGAGGTATTTTTCTCCAACATGGGTATGACTGTTAATACTGACAAGGCTTTAAAGTCATGATCATTAAATCCAATAACATCACTTATGATACCTTCATATATGAAAAAAAAAATTGCAGGAAGTAACTTTATACAGATATCTTTGAATCAATATTTACCACAAGCTCAATTGGAATATATCATTGAGAAAAGAATAATTGGAGGATGGACAACTTATTATGGGCTTGAAAACAATTATAAATCAACCGATCTTTGGATATGGAATAATATCTTTGAGACTCTTGTTACGCTTTTTATTCTATATGGTTGTGAAGTTTGGGGATGCAATATCTCTCGATAATCCTAGAGAAAGATAGATAAAATACAAAATAATTTTATAACCTATAATCTCAAAATTAAAGGAAATAAACCCTATCATATCCTCGTCTTAGAGGCAAGCCTCCCCCCCATTAAGAGAATGACTATGACTAGATACCTAATGTACAAGAACAATTTAAACAAAATGGAAGACAAGAGGCTTCCTAAAATTTCTTCAAACTCTAGTCGTAACCACCTTTGACTCAAGTAGGGATGGCATAAATATTCCTAGTCTTAGCTAAGCCATTGGGGAATCATGGAAGAGACCATTTTGTAGAATAAGGATACTATTAAAAATAATATTAAATCAAAATTTAAAGAGAAAATGTGGTGTGATATTTAGAGTTAGAGGAGAAAAGAAAATTGATGTATTATAAGGAGGTAATCAACCATAATATAGAAGATCAAAATTATCTTTTTGTTTTGACAAGTGTAAAAAAAAATAAGCTTTGCTAATAGCTCCATAGTGAAACTAGGCATTGGTCGATTCCTAAAATGCCTTAGGATGAAAGAGTGTATCAACTTTGTGATACTAAGAAGGTTGAAGATGAAAAACATTTTCTCTTAGATTTTCTAGCCTATATCTAGATTAGATCTCAATTTAAAAATATATGTCATACTACCAACCTTCATAATCTTTTAACTCAACAAAACTATGGTGATCTTTGAAAGATTATCTTAATACTTTTCGAGCATAGAAATAAAATTCTAAAGAATTGCAAGTAATCTCTTACTTGCCTTATTAAAGTATGATAGACCAATTCTATCTCAATGAAAGTTAATATAAAAATTAATTATACGAAAAATTATATTAATAAAAATAAATTAAATTTATTATATAATTAATCATAATATTCAAATTGAACTTCTTAAATTATATTTAATATAAACTTATATTACCAAATATGTGTATTTTATTTATCACATGTATATGGAATAATTATTTGAAATATAATTATTTTTAAATTTTTAGATTTATAATTTTTTTTTAATTTAAAAAATAATTACAAAATACATTTATTAGGTATTTCATAACGTCTTTTTTATTACAAATATTAATTATTTTTATAAATTAATAATATATTGTGTGTAATAATAAGTTTATGGACACATTAAAATTAATTAATAATATATTGTGTTTAAAAATACATTTATGGACATATATGAAGTAATTAGTTTATTAGTTTAAAGTAATTAGTCAACTAATTAAAGATTATTTCCTAATTTTGAAAAAAAAAATCTTACATTTGAAAGGGTTTTTTCATAAATTTTTTAAACTTAATTAAAATCAATTTGTTAAATATGAAAATATGACATCACCTTTTCTATAATATAATTGTAATATCAATTTGTTAAATATGAAAATATGATATCACCTTTCCTATAACACAATTAATGTTATATACAATATCTTTTCTTTTGTAAATACTCTAGAGTCATTATATTGCCATTGAAATATGAAACATAGGTTTTCTGGCTAGCATGCCCGCATGGAAACCATACCAACAACAAAAAAAAAATAACCTGTCCAATATAGTATGAGAGATTTGTCTATGAAAGATAGTTAACTTTCTGAGATAAAAATTGAAAGTATACCTCTTATCACTATTGTTCTGCATCCTAGTATCTATTATGCTAAAATGAGGTAGGGGGATAATCCCCAGATCTCTCAATTTAAACCACAAAAAATAAAACTAGAGAGTCATGAACCTAGATCATTATGCTATAGTGAGGTCGTGTGTGATTATCATACCTCTTCTCATAATCCACAAAATTGAGATGCAAGAAGACATAAAAACCTATTGAATTTGGGAGCCCTCCGTTGTCTGGACCTAAGGTTGATCATATTAAAGATTCTTCAGATCCGTATCAACAAATTTATCTGTGAACATGTTCAATTTATGATAAATCAACTTCACCTAGAGATGCACGCTCTCCAACTGCATGAGAACCTCCCATTGAGCCTCATGGTTGTAATGTCCCCATTTTGGGACATTATAACCTTACAACATTTTAGTGTGTTATGCCTACCCGAGTAGCCAGAAGCAGTTTATTTGGGCCTAACTTGTATCGTTCATCATCAGGATCCATTCCGCACAACTGGGCTTTGGTTCCGTTGCATTCTGATGATTTCCGTAATTTTGAGTTATTATGGGTCATATCTTAATTAAATTCACTAAGAAGGTCATAATGGGCATATTACTTAGTGAAACCTTTTAGTGTAATAGCTCATCGGAATCGGGAGGAAGAGCATTACAGGATAAGATGATGAGATGTGACTTTTAGTGGCCGAAGAAACCATCAAGATGGATAAATCACTTTTTAGAGGCAAAATGGTTAATTAATTAATTAATTAAGTGATTTAATCAAGGAATAATAAAAGAAAGTAAAAGTCACTTGGAGGGAAAAGGTCAACAACGAATTAGGGTTTCAGAAAGCTATAAAGGAAGGGTAAAGCAACCTAATTCATTATGCATTGTTATGATTTGATGTTGAGAGCTTCTAGAGGAGGAGGAGAGCCGACCTTATTGTTTTGTGGATTTCTGGAGGAAACCACCACCCTTGATCGGTTTCGGTGTTGAGAGACACACCCTAGCCCATCGAAGATACCATCCAAGTATTTCACCGTTCATTTCAGGAGTATTCAGTGTGGAGGGCGCAGCTCAGCCAAGGAGGGCGCAAGCTATTTTGAGGATTCAGAGATCTGCAATAGACCTGTGTCCCGATTGCAGATTCATTCTGACCCAGTAGAGATCCAGCCAGGGCGCTTCCATTGAGCCATTTATCATCAAATTCTGACGGTGGAATCTTGCAGATCGATCAATCCAGCCATTTTGGGCGCAGTCATTCCGGACAAACATTTGGCGTTGCATGCAGGTGTTCCAGAGAAGATCCGGCCAAACCCTTCCGACCCATTTCATCATTTGACGAGACGATCGTTTTGAGCCATATAGCAACCGATTCCGACGGTGGAATCTTTTGGGGCGCATTCAGTGTCCAAGGAGGGGCGCAAACCCCCCAGGGGTCCAGATCCGATGTCGTAGAGGTTCAATTCGAGTTCCGACAGACGTCCATTCTAGTATAGAGACCAGGGTGCATCTATTGGAGCAGTTCCAAGAACATTCTGACGGTGGGTTCTTCAGATCGAGTTTTCCAACTGGTAGCGGTTACCGTATTTCGCCGGAATCACACATTTTTGCCGATCTATCCGTGCATGCATCAAATCTGCTATCTTCTTATGATCACGGGTATTTTTGTTATTTGATTGTATTCCAGTACAGATCTAGGAGATCTGATTGACGTCTAGATTCTATTTTTCCAGTAGGCTATTGTATTTCCATGCTTGAACCGTTATTATTCATGATATTGAGCAGTTGACATTCTATACTCTCGCATGCATCCTTTTATGATTGTTAAACACTAAATATGTGACATGAACATGTAATAACCCACATGCACCTGCAATAACCAACATGCAACCACAATAACCGAAGAACATCTCACATACACGTCTAAAACGCATCCAGAAACCCCCAGTGTATCATATCTACACACTAGAGCATTAGAACAGTAGCGAATATCTTGATCAGCCGGATCAGGGATATTTCAATGGTATCGGAGCTTTAGTCCTGCCAGCCTGTGACTAAAGTCGATGAGTTCAACGAGTGACCCAGAAGGCAAAGAGGATGTGGGGAGACAGATATGAGAGGCCAGAGGGCACTGGTAAGGCTCCCATGGAACCAGAGGCAGCCTTCATGCAGGTTATCAGTGATATGTTAGCTACTCAGTGGACTATGTCTCAGTCCTTGGCTCAGGTGGCTGAGAGATTGGCTATGGTGGACATTCCAGGCACACAAGCCCCACATGCAGCACAGGGGAACTTGGGGGCAGGCAGTAGACCCCAGACACCTACTCGCACATACACATCTTCGAGTAGGATTCCTAGACCATGGTTCCCTAGTTTTTATAGGGCACCGGCAGCAGCAACACAACAGTCGTTAGCACAGAGGTTGCCCACTCAGGTGGAAGACATTGCAGAGTACAAGAGGGAGTATGCAACGTTGGGTCGTGACTTCCATCATGACATGACACTGGTCGAGTACTGTGGACTTAGGGGCAT
>ML803405.1:71604-115127 GCA_009831015.1 Picea engelmannii
GGGATTAATTTACAAATCAGCTAAAAATAGCAAAATCCGCTAAAAATAGCAGAGCTCTAGTTGGTACGGACTGCCAGACGCAGTTGTTGTAGCGCACCCACACACACACACACATGCAAAGAATATAACACATACCCAACAAATATCCCCAAGGACGAACCCTGTTGTAATCATGTTTTGTAGGCTAGTGAGACAAGTATATATAAGTTGATGGGATTATGTTTTTATTAGGCCAGAGAGCCTAAGTGTTAAAGGCCATGAGCCTGATTTTATATATGTAATTATGTAGATCATTAATATAATATATAAACACCGCTGCGTGCAAACCAACCACGAAGAAAGAGTGATGGGGGACTAAGCTTCCATAGGGTGGGTAAGGGAAAAGGGGCTGAAAGGTTGGAAAGAGGGGATAAGATTAGGGGATTAAGTCCTTGAGAATAATATTTTATTATTATTCTAAAGTTGTGTGACAAAACATGTTTTTATCCTAAGTCTCGAGAGAGGCAACGCATGCAGCTCCAACGTGTGAAAAGGGGAATTCATGCAACTCCAGGAAGACAAGTGTCGACCTGGGTGCATGCGGTTAAAAGTTGAAGTGTCATTTGAGTTTGGGGTTCATCCTCCATTCTGCCATCCACTGCTTGAACTGAGGGATCTCTGCGTCTGATCTCTACATACCTCACGCGACTCTTAAACCCGAAGCCTGTGATGTTTTCTTCGGAGGTTGATACACCTCTGTCGGAACCGTTGAGTCTTTGTTCGACCTATGTGTGGATTCCTTGTCTTGCACCCTGAAAACCAGTGGAAAACCCTTGGATTGAGCCGTGTCATCTGTGTGTTCTATGAGCCCAGCCTATCCGCTCTTGCAGAATTGAGCCTATACCTGAACTGTCTTTGGTTTTCTTCCTTTTGTGTTTCCTGAGTGGAATTTACCAGTTGTTGTTGTTGTTATCCTCACCTTATAGGAATTGGGATGAAACTGGCTGAAGAAGAGGATTGTCAGGCCCGTGGTAGAAGAGGAAGGTTGTCAGGCCTGTGAGAAACTCTCTCTAGGTGAGAGAGTCTACTGGGAAGTGGTTTTATCCCAGACAGAGTCCAACACTAGCTACAAAGATCTGATGATTCCTGATCCGGCCTATTTCTGAGACCCAGAGAGGGAGGTGGAGCACCTGTGGATAGTTCTTGTGAAGGTGTATACTCTCGTGTGGAACATTCATGTGGGGAATGAGAGTCCGTGAGTAGTGGGCATAAGAAGGCTCCTAGAGAGAATCCTTCTGGATGCTCTGTGCATTTTTCCTGTAACCTCAGCCTAGTCTAGGATTCTCTTGCCCTGGGTGGAGCTTGGTCCCAGATCGAGGATGACCCACTGCTGAGCATGATGAGAAGCGTGGTCTAAGGCTGGGAGGTCCATGAAAGGTCTGCACGTGGTTGGTGGGGTTACTATCGTTTCAAACATAAGTATATGCTTGTGTTTAATTTCAATTAAAATGCATGTCTGTGACGCTTGTAATATTATCATGTATTCCGTTGCAATTATGAATTACTGTTAATTCCATTACTTTTGTATGTTAGCAGTAATCCTATGTTTACTCAGTATTGTTTAATTTAAATGTGTTAAGTCATTTAAATTCATCTAAAAGTATATACATACATACATAAATACATACATACATACATACATACATATACATATACATATACATATACATATACATATACATATACATATACATATACATATACATATACATATACATATACATATACATATACATATACATATACATATACATATATATATATATATATATAATAGCATGTTATTTCATGTAGTAGCGTTTCCCGACAAGTGGGTTGATGTCCGGGGGCGTTATAGAGAAGGTGCACGAAGGTTAAGCAAAGAAGTCCTTAGAACTTCGCCCCTTCGGCTATTTTAAAGTTGTAGCAGAGAAAACTGTCAAAGTCTTGAAGTTCGCAACCAATTCGGACCGTCCATTTTCCAGGGACATGTGTCCTCATATTAAGGAATGTTCAGAGTTTGAAAGTTTGGGGGTTGTGGGGTGTTCAGCAATGAAATCACCGAAGTCCTGAAGCTACGGGAAGCATATGTCGACAGTCGATAGTTTGAGAGTTTTGTAAGTGAGTAGATGAGAAGAGATCTATCGAAGTGTTGAAGTTTTGAAGCGTCGAAGATGACGTTGACCTGTTTGACGGTTGGTAGTTTGGAAATTTTAAAAAAGTGTCGTTGTGAAGAATCACCAAAGTGTCAGGTTGTCGAAGTGATGTGACATGATGATGTCACCTAGTTACATGGACCTGTTGAAAGTTCGATAGTTTTTAGAAAGTGTCGAAGATAGGAAATCTGTGAAGTCTTGAAGCGTCGGGTATGACGTGGCATGATGACGTCACCTACAGTGACATGGACCTACCTAGGTCTACCATGTGCCACTCATTTTTGTAATTTTTGATAGGTCTTAGTACAAATTGGGGCCTGACACATGAAACTCGACAGTGGGGCCATGTGTCATAACTTTGATTAGTGACAACTATACTTCATGGGACCTGGGAGGTTAAGCAGTTTGGGAGTTCGGCATTTAGGGAAAATTTGTTGGAAGAACTTCTGGACCTTCGAAGTTTAGGATTCCCAAAGTTTCGAAGTGGCATGGCTTGGTGATGTCACCCAAGGTGAAATAGACACACAATATGCTTGCCACATGTCAATCTACTCTGTTCTTTTGAAAGGATCATTTTGTAGTTAAAACTTGACTCGTGTCACCCCTTAGATTGTGTCACGTGTCTTCTTCTAGTGTTCTTCCATGTGGCGCCAGATCCTGTAGTCCGAAGACTTAGTACTCCAGAGGAACTTGATCAAGATTTATTAAGTATGAAGTCTTCCGAAGCTCCGAAGAGTCGAGTAAATCTTGATCATTGATCACAGAGGATGCGTGGCACCATATTTCATAGTCCAGAGGAATGGTGATCTGGAGGATATGAGTTGTAGATTGTTGTGATTTGAGAACTCCCGAAGGCCCAGATTTAATATTGACCATTAATTAGAGATGACATGTGGAGGAAGGAGAGGATCTCTGGTATTTCGACACTCTAGGAGATCTGTGAAAAAGTGCTTAGGAAATCCATGAATCCTAGAGTTTCGTAGTAAATATCAGTCGTTGGATGCTAGGAGGCCATGTACTGTTCATATACCATCCTTCGTGAGTTCGCCAATTCGACGATCTGGGATATTTGAAAGTTTGGAGTTGTGAAAACCACCGAAGCTTGGAGTCCTGGAGCTCCTATCCACCATAGATCTAAACAAGGAATAAGGATTGTTTATGTGTATGTCCTCCGAGTATTCGAAGAATCTATGTAAATTTTAAACCTGTGAAGTAAAGAAATGCATGCAGATTCTTAAGAAAAACATAAATTAATCAATGGCTCATACACATAGTACATAGAGATTTATGCCGAAAACTTTTAACCGGGAGAAAACCAATGCTCCTTGGTGCCACACCTTTCAAATCTTCATTGTATTAATTTCACCGTTCACCATACAATATATACAATATTTTAGGTCTTTCGTAGCTACAAAACCCCTAATCCATTAATCTGGGATTAATTTAGAAAACCGCTAAAAATAGGAAAATACGTTAAAACAACAAAAACTGCAGTTGTCGAATCTGACGCACCCACACACACACATGCAAAGAATATAACACATACCCAAAATTCTCCCACTTGTTGTTTTTTTTGCATACAGGGGTTCACAGGATGACATAGTCAACAATGCCCATTGTTCCTCTACACCAGAAGAACTTCTTTGTGCTCACAAACTTTGTCAATGAATCTGCAACATTCTTCAAAGTGTAAACCTTTTCCAGCAACACCTTCTTTTCTTCAACCATGTCTCTCACAAAGTGATGTTTAACATCAATATGTTTTGTCTTCGAATGATAAGCAGGGTTCTTTTCCAGGAAGATTTCACTTTGACTTCCACAATCTACTCTCACTGCTTGTTGTACCAACCCAATACTTGAACACAATCTATGTAACCATACTGCTTCCTTTATTTCATGATTGACTTCCATGTATTCATCTTGTGTAGTTGAGAGTTCCACTACAGCCTGTATTTTTCTCATCCAATTGATTTCTCCTCCAAATAGGTTAAACACATACCCACTTGTAGATATTTTGTGATCCATAGATCTTTTGAATTCCTGTTTGGTAGGAATTCTTGTTTGGAAACATCTTTCACCTCTCTAAAAACAACATCCCGACTATAAACAATCTTCTTAGTTTCTTTGTTCCAAAGATTATAACCTTTCACACCATATTGATAACCATTAAAGATACACTTTTCAACTTTATTATCCATATTACTCCTATTTTTCTTTGGAACATGTACATAAGCATCAAAACCAAACACTCGAAGATGTTCAAGAGAGGGTTTCTTACCAGTCCATACCTCAAGTGGAGTTTTATCAACTAGCATTGATGAGGGTGATTGATTGACCAGGTAACATGTTGTACCCAGTCTCTCCTCCCAAAATACTTGTCCTAACTCGACACCACTAAGCATGCTCCTTGATTTTTCCATCAATGTCTTGTTCATCCTTTATGTAACTCCATCTTGTTGAGGTGTGTATGGAGTAGTATTGTTCCTTGCTATACCACACTTCTTACAAAATTATTCGAATTCATTTCTGCAGAATTCTCCACTATTATCTATCCTCAATACCTTTATTTTCTTCTTTGTCTGATTTTCTACCAGAACCTTAAACTCTTTAAATTGATCAAATACCTCAGATTTATTTCTAAGAAAATAAATCCATATGTTCCTTGAGAAGTAATCTATGAATGAACAATAATACACAGATTTACCTAGTGATGGAACATGCACAGGTCCAAACACATCATTGTGTATCAACTCTAAGAACGCCTTTTCTCTTGTAGCACCAGATGGGAATATTACTCGATCCTACTTACCATATATGCAGTTTTCACATAAATCAAAATCCAGAGTGCAATTAGACATACTTTCAACCATACATTTACCGTGTAGTGTTCAAAGGCCCTTTTCTCTAATATTCCCCAATTTTTTATGCCACATCATGGTCTTGTTTCCAGGGAGAGTATTTTTCTTTTCTTCTTTATTTATCTGCTCAGGGACAACATAAATATTATACCCATTAGTATAAGTTATTCCCAACAACTTATACAAATTTCCACACTGAACTCCCCTAATCAACACCATTGCTCCTTGTACCATCTTTCAAGTGCCCTTTCCCAATATAGTATCCACTCTTACATCATCAAAATTTCTTACAGATATTAAGCTCTCGGCTAGTTTTGGAATGTGCAAAACCCCAAGGAGAGTTCTAATCTTTCCATATTTTAGAATCAACTTAACCCTTCCACGCCCCATGATTTTGGTTGTCGAGTCATCTCCTAGGAATAAATCACCACCATCGTATTTTTCATATTCACAGAACCACTCCCTATGAGGAGTCATATGATATGACACACCTGATTTTATCAACCATACACCATGATATGCATGTGTAACTTTAGATTCTAGGTAAACATCACCTCCTTCTTCAGTGGAGGTTTTCACCTCTATGGAAGAGGTATTATCAGATCCCTTTGGTTTATCAACCTTCTTAGACTTGCAATCTTTATTATAATTCCATGTTTTACCACACTTCCATCATTTCCTCAAAATTTTCCTGGAGACTTAGATCTGCCTGTAGATTTAAATCTCCCCCCTAAAGACTTACCACGATTCTTGTCTTGGGTATGACCTCTTACAAACAAAGAATTTGTGCTCTGACTATCTATGCTTTTACACCTCATATCTCTTTAGATAACAAGGATGAAACTACATCCTCATACTTCAATGTATATTGAGTGGTACTACCAATTGCTACAACCAAATTATCCCAAGATTCTGGAAAAGAACATAACAAATAACTTAATAGAGACAAGTTGACTTACTAGAGTATTAAAGGCATTTAGATGTTCTATCACATAATATCCATCTTCCATTCTAAGATGATACAACTTCTTTCCAAGGAAAAACTTGTTTACCAAGGACTTTGATTGATAAAAATTCCCTAACTTATCCCATATTTCCTTGGTTGTAGATTCTTCCAAGACATTCAACAACATTGAATCTGCGAGGTAGATTCGAATAATACTCTCTCTTCTATCCAACTTCTCCCAATCTTCCTTCAAAATACCAGTAGGTTGTGTACTAGTTGTTTGAGTACTAGTAGGTTGTGTACCAATAGAATGTGTGCCAGTAGACTACATACCAGTAGGTTGTGTACTAGGATCCACAACAATCCATTGTTCTTTGTATACAAGAAGGTCCTCCATATTAAGCTTCCATAGCTCAAAGTTTTTACCACTGAACTTCTCTATCTCTATTCTATAAGAGCTCGTCATTCCTCTTTCTACACTCGAATCACCACTGCAAAATCTCCCACTGAAACCAGGTTTATCACAGACCCAAGATAAAATTGATCTATCAAGACCAAGCCAAACCCTCAGCAACAAAGGAGTCCCCCTAAAGACAAAAACAAGCTCTGATACCATATGTAATTTTTAAACCTGTGAAGTAAAGGAATGCATACATATTCTTAAGAAAAACAAAAATTAATCAATGGCTCATACACATAGTACATATATATTTACGCTGGAAACCCTTAACCGAGAGAAAACCAGCCTTCCTTGGTGCCACACCTTTCAACTCTTCATTGTATTAATTTCACCATTCACCATACAATATATACAATATTTTAGGTATTTAGTATCTACGAAAAACCTAATCCCTTAATCCGAGATTAATTTAGAAAACTGCTAAAAATAGCAAAATCCGCTAGAATAGCAAAAACCGCCCAAAAACAAATTTGGGGGCATTACCCAGAGCTGAATGTTACCCGTAACTAGGGGGGGGGGGAACCTGGCCCCCCTTGGGACCTCCCTAGGAAAGTGCCCGACGCACACGACAAAATGATTGAAGGAAGTTGGGATTGATAGACGTATTTGTCAAATCTTACGCGCCCACACACACATGCAAAGAATATAACACATACCCAACAATCGACGTTCGTGGAAAATGTGTTGTAATGGAGGAAAATCCTCTGAAGTTCCAGAGCCCCGAAGGCTCGAAGCACAGGAGAAGCACGTAGTTTTTAGCGTTGGGTTACATCACCTGGTCACATGAATTTGGGGGCCGAAGAAGAAGGTCTATTGCTCAAATAGTTTTTTTTAGAGGAGGAAAAGGCTTAGAAAAGGAGCCCGTGGGATTCTTAATTGTATAGACCTACCCCTAAAGAGGTAAGGAAGGCCTGCAAAATTGAAGGAGGGATCCAACACAAATCCAAAATCCAATTTGACTTTGAATTGGAAGAATCCATGTACATGATTGCATTGCTAAAAAGGAAATTGTTCAAGTATCCATAACTTCCTTCTCAAAATTCAGAATTGAGCATGGAAACAACCTTTGGAAAGGTATTGAATAGTAGAATATAATTTTTCAACTAGAAATTGGATCTGAACATTGAGTTTCTCAAGAAATCAATAGAAAATAAGTCTGATATATATTAATGAATCAGAATGGTTCATGTTTTCATGAAATTATTAAGAACAGATAGCCTGACAAAGTTCTATTGGCTGCACATTTTTTTGGAATCAACAAATGTCAGATCATAGTCAGCATAGAGTGCAGAGAGATGGAGGATAATCAAGTAGTCTACAACCAAGAATATAAAATCAGAGGGTTTAATGTCCAGTTGGGCATGGAAGGAACCAACTCTAATGGACATGGAAGAGGAAAGGAGGAAGACATAAATCTGGCTGAGACCCTCAGAAAATTGCAGACAGATGTCCAGAGCCACAAGGATGATAATGAAAGGCTTATTAAAGCCAAAGAGCAGGAGGAATACTTCAACATGAAGTTAATTAAGAGCCTGGAAATATTTTAAAATAAGTTGGATAAGGAGAGTGGCTCCAACAAATCAGGAAGTCACGAGACCCCTAAGAAGAAAGGAAGATCAAGAAGTGGTAGAAAACATCACTATCACTCCCAAAATAATTCCCATAGGATATCACATAGTATCTCAAGTCCATCCCCTCTCAGGAAGCATATGAGGCATGGGGTGGATGAGTTGAAAGGAGAAATGAATAAGATCAAACCTCCTACTTTGATGGAGAGCACAAGAACGATGAAGATTCTGAGACATGGCTTCTAGGAATGAGGAAGTATTTCCAATTGCATAGCTATTATTATCATGCAGAGGGAATAATTGATATCTATCATCTAAAAGTAAAGGCATCCATGTGGTGGGTTCATCTTGTGCAAGTGCAACACCTCAAAGAGAAAAATGTGAGTTGGAAAGAATTTAAGAGGGATTTTGAGAAGAAATACCTGACCAAGAGGTATTATGATAAAAACATGAAATAGTTATTTGAACTTAAACTAGGAAGAATGACTATTAATGAATATGAAAGTAGATTTCTAGAGTTGTTGAAGTATGTCTCCTTCATCAAGGATGAGACCGTGAATATTCAGAGGTACCTGAGTGGGATGCCATCTTTCATCAGTGATAAAATCCAATATGATGATCCCAAGACTCTGGAAGAAACCATAAGGAGAGAAACATTCTTATATGATCATCATACATGAAAGCCTACTTTCCAGAATGCTTGGGAGCAAAAGAATAAGATTAAAAGGGAAAAAATTTAGAAGGGGAACAAGCCACCCTTTTTCAGAAACAATCCTCAAGGAAAACCATCTTTTAGAGAGAATAGAATGGATGAGATAGGTGGGAAAAGGACAAGGCATAAACCCATTCAATGTTGGTGTTGTAAAGGATACCATAAGTATAGATATTGTCCTCACAAAAGTGACAAAGTAAGAGTTTTCCACAATGTACATCAAGCATAAACAGTGGAGGATATGGTCAAAAGTGTACCAAGGATCTATGCAACCCTAGACAACAAGAAAGAAGAGTTTCAATCACACATGATTGAAGTAGAAGGTATGATCAATAACCATGCCTTTAATATTTTGATAGATTAAGGTGCTATTCATAGTTACATAGATCCTAAAGTTGTGGAAATATTTCTTTTGCCAAGAAGCAAGCATGAGAAATATTGGATGGTACAGTTGGCTACAGGAGCCAAGATAAAAGTTGTTGAGTTGGTTAAATCATGTCTAGTGGACATTAATGGGATAAGTACCAAGACATATTTGAACATCCTGCCATTGGGTTCATATGAATTTCTAATTGGTATGGATTGGTTGGACCAACACCATGCTATCTTAGACTGTCATAACAAGGAATTTACTTGCATGGATGAGGAAGGGAACCCAAGAACAATCCAAGGAATTCCTAGGGAAGTTACTGTCTGAGAGATATAAACAATGCAGCTGAAGAAGTGTTACAGGAAGGGTTGCCAAATATTTGCAGCCCATATGGAAGAAGAATCTAAGGATAAGATTCCAAACCTGGAGGATCACTCAGTCCTGAAATATTTTTAGGATGTGTTTAAGGATATACCAGGACTACCCCCAATGATAGATATTGATTTCTCTATAAATTTGATGCTTGGAGCAGCGCCAGTATCAAAGACTCCCAACATAATGAGTACACCAGAACTGAAGAGGTGAAAATGCAGCTTGAAGAGATTCTGAAGAAGAGGTATATATGCCCAAGTGTGTCACCTTGGCGTGCCCTAGTATTATTCGTGAAGAAGAAATATGGGACATTGAGATTGTGCATTGAATTCAGACAATTGAACAAGGTAACTATAAATAACGAATATCCTTTGCCAATGATTGATGATCTCTTCGATCAGTTAAAAGATGCAAGGATATTCTCAAAGATTGATCTCAACCCAAGATATCATCAAGTAAGGATAAGATATGAAGACACCATAAATACCACCTTCAGGACAATGTATGATCATTACGAATTCATAGTGGTGCCATTTGGATTATCAAATGTACCGGTTGCTTTGATGTGTTTGATGAATGGTGTTTTCTGGGAATATTTAGACAAGTTTGTCATTATCTTTTTGGATGAAATCCTTGTGTATTCTAATTCAGAAGAATAACATGAGCATCATTTGAGGATGGTGTTACAAGTATTAAGAGAACACCAGTTGTATGCCAAATTGAGAAAGTGCTCATTTTGTCAAAACAAAATTCACTATTTGGGGAAGATCATATTTGAAGAAGGGATAACAGTGGACCCTAAAAATATTGAGGCCATTAAAGGGTGGACAACACCTAAGAATGTTAGAGAATTCAGATCCTTCATGGGTCTAAATGGCTACTACAAAAGGTTCATTGCATGGTTTTTCGAGAATCTCTCACCCAATCACATCCTTGCAAATGAAGGGGGTGAAGTTTCAATTGACAACATAATGAGAAAACAACTTGCAATAATTGAAGCAGTTGTTAACCAGTGCTCCAATTCTAAGGATTGTTCATCCAAATTAATGTTTTTTGGTTTGAACAGATGCATGAAAACATGGACTTGGTGGAGTCCTCAGTCAAAATGGATTTATGGTATGTTTTGAATCCATAAAATTGAAAGAGCATGAAAGGATCTATGTCACTTGTTGTTCCTGAGTTTATACTTTAAGGCTCTAAGGTATACCGTCAAGGCAATGCTCGTTTGATATGATAGTCCAGGCTCGATATTAGGCTGTCTTGTAACTGGCACAATCATGAGGGATAAAGACTGAAAAGATAAATTATTGTGTTTTCTTTTAGGGTTTTCTATTTCTGTTTCAAAATATGTAAGAAGAACTCCAAAACCTTGAATTAATAGTATGATGAAACTAAAGGTCACTTCCTGTATCTGAGTTAAATTTTGAAAAGAAAATATGCATGAAATTAAAGGAAAACATAAAGTTGTTGAACAAGGTGAGGCATCAATTAAAGAGGAATCTCACTTTGTGACAAAAGAAGAAAATAGTTAGGAAAAACTCATAATGAAGCATATGATATTGAAATATAAAACATTTATAGGTCTTGTACCTACTGATAGTTGATACAGAGGAAAAACTGTAAACAATTAAATTGTAAGAATAATTAATCATCACAGTAGAGGTTGTACTAAATTGCAGTTAAGCATTCATGAAAGAGATATGTGAAAAATATGAAACAACAAAGAAGCACATAACTCAAAATTGACCAGATCTAGAATCTTCAATCTGTATTTGTATTAATTCAAAAATCTATTCAAATTCTTCTTTACAATACGCCCAAAAAAAGCCCTATTTCAGTCTCCTGAAATTATACTTATACCAGAGCACCAATACATTGATGGTTGGTGATTTCGTCACTCCTAGGGATAAATAGTTACCAAAATGCAAATTTCAACCATTTGCTTGATTATCTTTTATTTTTCTATTGTCTTGATAATATAAGATTTCAAAATGATACTTCATTGTTTTATTGAAGTATCTCCTTCTTTTGACCCAATACATTCAATACATTTTTCAAGAAAGTGTACAAAATTTCTGGGAGGCTCTGGAAAATCCTTCACTTCAAATAGATAAAATTTTCTTTGAATTTTGGGAAGCCGGTCTTCAATCCCCTTACTGACAAACCTAATTGATTTCAATTTTAAATTTGGCTTCACCAGCCACCTGTATATTAGGGTAACATTAATTTCCTTTAATTATGAAATTTCCATCTGAATTTCGTTTAAACCCTCTTTGAAATTCAACTGGTGTCTTACAATGTTTATCTATCCTAATTTCCCGGTGAAATTGTCTCTTCCAATACTTAATGATCCCTTATCTAACAAATCAAATATTTCTTCGCAGTCGTCTTTGATTTCTTTGGTTATTTTCTTGTTTTCTGCTATGTTGGTTTCCCATACTTTGAGCATGATATCGCCTCTGATCTACTCTGCGATAGATAGCTTTGGGATTTTCGATACCTCTTCGTTTTCTGAACATACAATTTCCTTTTGCTAAGTGGCCCTTGCTGCTTTAGCTTCTTTTTCTTTAAAAATAATATTATCAAAAGAATTGCTTACTTCTTGAAAATAATTATGAATAATCTCTACTTTGGAGATAAATCTTTGTTGCTCGGCTTCTATCTTCGTATGTATTTCCAGTGACTGGTCCTGAAAAGTTTTCAAATCTATAACCCAGCCTTTCATCGAATTCAATTTAGCCTGTAGTTGTCTTACCAATTCTTCTTGCCGAATAACCTGTATTTGGCTAGTCTGCATCTTCTTGTTCATCTCGTCTAGACTTGACTTAAGCGATTAAATTTCATGTTTGTCAACAACCTTAGCTTGATCCAGACCTTTATTTATTTCTTCTTTGATATTTTTCTCATTATCTTTTAGTTGGTTTTTCAACTGTACTATCCTATGGTTACTCTGTTTCAACCTTGTTCTCATATTGTCAATAGTGAATAGATTTGTTGTTGCCAAAGCTCCCATGGAGCTCGCTACCTCTGTAGCAAAATATTCTTCTTCCAAGTTCTGTCCATCTACCAACACCCTGTGTTTCCTTACCATACCACCTTCTCTCATATACATCTCCTGATTTAATACAGCCTTCCTCTTTTTATTGAAAAAGTAATTAGAGGGGGGTATTTATTCTCTAGAGACGGGGGTGAGCTCACTATAATATATGACTCCTATCTGAGGGAGCCCAAAAGTATAATGTAAAGGGGTCAAGGAAGCGATAGTATTACCCAACTCTGTTGATTTTGTTTCCCATGTTGTCTTGGGGGTATCAACATGAATAGTAGATGATGAAGGGAGAGTAGATTGAATGGACTCAGGAGGTGTCACATACCTTCTTTCTGTTTCGGCTCCTAGATTCTCTATCTGCGGGACTTCTTTGTTTTTTGAAGATCCTTTGGCCCACTGTGGATTTTCCTCGATGTCTGCCTTATCCTGCGCTTTCTGTCTAAAACCTAGGGGAGTGTTTTCTTGTTCTAGAGTAGGGGTTATTGTTTCTCCCTACAATACCTTGGGAAAACCACTTCATCTGTGTCTCTAGAAGGTTATAAAACTGGTTTGCAAGTCGAATGGTAATGTCTGTACCCTATCTAACACCTCCTCATAGGTTTTGGTCCCTTTGAAAATGTCATCATGAGGGGATTCCTCATGTTCATACGCTTTCATGCCACAGTGAGCCATGTGATTTCCCATAGTTTGATAAGGGTTGTGTTTCCTGTGTTAGAGATCTACCAACTTAACCTCCTTTAGAGCTGCAGCTTCAACCTTGGAATGACCCAAGTTGAGTAGAGAAAACTTCCCAATATGCACAGGGAAAACCGACCAGAACTTTTTCTGAGCTGTCTTTAGTTCTATCCCAATACCGCTTGTTATTATCTAATGATCTACCTCTCTGCACACCAGTCTGTCAGGGAGGAATTTTGGAAGTGCATGAGGAGGGATAGAACATCCGAAAACCTTGATATAGGAGAAATTCTCCTCAATAAACTAATCGGCAACTGCCTTGAGGTTTCCTATGACCGACTCTGAAATACGGGGGGGGTGCACAACCATACAACATATGATGCACCGGTATCACCATGAAATGACAAATTTTGTAAAAAGAATCCTTATCATTTTCCTCCCACATCTTAGAATGATATTCATGAATAGGTTCAGTGTAGGTTAGGTTCCAACTCCAATTCATCAAAGGGAAAGGAGTCATGAAACATATAGCATCCATAATGTATGAAGACATGTAAAAATCTACTGGTCGGCCACTGGATATCGCGGTTTGATACTCTAAAACCTCCTTAGCTAGGTTATTTGATAGAATCTTGTTCCAATTGAAGCTATAGCCTTTGGCTGCTTCATGTAAAAGGGGCACCCATTCTGCAGGGAAATGGGTAGGAATTTTCTTCTCGAAAAGTATACATAGTGTCATAGCCACATAGACCATGTACCCATTCAATGCGGTTGTGGAATAAACGCTATGGGTATCGGCCCTGAATTTTGCTGGGTATCTCCACCAGTCTTTGGTTATGTCGGGGTATGTTTGATCTACCTTTGTGCATTCTTTCCTTTGAAATTCACTTACAAACTTTTTATTATAAATGTACTTAGAACTGGGAGACAGTTTGTACATTACTTGTATATGCTCCGGTCTGAAAGATCCAACGATGACCCCTCAGCTGTCCAAAATGCTTCTCGTCTGCACGTCTGTCCTCTCTAAATCCCAACTGATCATATCGTTGTATGTCACGAGTTGTGGGTGCGTAGCTACTTTGTGAAGTTCAGACTAAACTATGTATCGAAGTTTGTTTTTAGAATCATCGGGAAAATTCTTGATTTTGTAATCCAAGGTTTCGAAAATTTTCCTCCAGTATTTGATGGAATCAATGGCATGCGGTGTAGTATCAGATATGATGTCTCCTTCCGGGCTCGAGCTTTCAGTTGTTTCTTCACTTTTCTTTGGTGCCTTTCTAGGTGCCATAATGTTCGCGCTAGACTGAAAACTTGTTTGCAGAGGAAAAATATATAAGCTTGGATAAATGCAACTTACTCCTGATTGTAAAAAACTAGAATGAAATTCGAACTACAAAACGTTTATTATCCTTTATCTTGTCTTACAGTAAGCGTACTGACACAGGCGATAAGGAATTATTGTTTTAAAGAGGAAGATATTCCAGGTGATGTGCCTTCATGTCAAAAATATCTCCATTTGTTCGTTATTAATACTGCCACATATCAGTGATTTCAAACTGGAGTTTCGAAAGAACTGCTTTCAACAAATCCCAAAATGCAAAACGCGAAAAGTAGTTTAGTCATTATTAATCATGTTTTAAACTAACTTAATTTAGTTTTAGACTTTGTTAAAAATTCACGATTTCTCATTTCGAAATTTCAGGGATCCTGTACCCAAGAGGTATGTCATAAGAAAACCCTGAATCATGAAATTGCAATGGGATTAATTTAGGTGCTAATCACTTGTATTAATGTTTTAATTAATTGAGATTAGTAATTAATTTATTGTTTTCGGAAAAACGGGGATTGAGCGTTCAAGGGTCGACATTTTGAAATCACTTTGATACAAGAAAACCTAAATCATGAAAGATTAATGAATTGTTGATTGTGTTTAAGAGTTTAATTAATCACGACTAAATGATACTTTGTGAAATGCGCGTCAGGACTTATACACTCATTTTATCTTTTTTTTTATCTTTTTTATTACTTTTAATATAAATCCTTTTCTGGATTTCGGCACTGGGACTCTAGAGTTGCTAAATGAAAATCATACCTTGTGAAAAATCGAATCTCGAAAGCCAAAAAAATCGAAATACTTTTGAGTCATTTTTAGGACTAAGGGCGGCTCCATGACTAGGAAATAGCAAAGTTTCAGGTTTAAGGGTAAAAAATTAAACTTTGTGTCAACATTAGGCTCCATATAGGGATCTTGTTTCCTTGTGGGACAAGAATAACATGTAGACCAAGTGCCTTCATTGGGTAAATGGGGTCAATAATTCAACTTTGTGAAACAGACTAGGAGAAAAATCAAAACAGGATTTTAGGATCTCTACATTTGACTTTGAAAATTCTTCAACAATAAAACATTCAATGATCTCGAGTTAGGTTCTTAATAGATTTCCTTTTCTAAAACTGATCTTGGATCTGTGTAAGATAATCAAAACCAAATTAACCATTCTACCAGGTTTCACCTGATTCCGTTTGCATCAAGGTAAAGTAATTTCAATGTGTCAAATTAGGGGATCCCAGCAACCTATAATGTAAATCTAGCTGAAAGAAGAAAGTTACCAGAGCGTCTTCTAATTCATGTATAACAACCTTATCAGATATAAGAATATTGCTTCACTGCCTGCGAGCTTGTTCAGTACCCCGGTGAAGTTACCAGACTTCCCATATTGAATTTCCTTTCACCACTTCATTGTTTTCTAGCATTTAAATGTTGAGATAAGGGAAATCAATATAATGGATTTCCTTTCTTCATCTCTTTGGACTAGATGGGGGCAATCAATATTGAATTTTCTTTCACATCTGTCTGTATATACTTTTTAATATGAAGTGGGGGAAATCAATCAATATTTAATATACTCAGGAAGATATCGGCTTGAATTTTTTTAACAATAAGGGCCTGTCAACTCACTTAAATAGCTCTAGGATAATCTTTTCTCTTGCCTTCAAACATAATTGGCTTCAAGGAAATTCTTAAGGGAAACTTATTGACATATTTTTAAAGAATTTCCTTGAGCAAAACCAATCAGTTCATTCCTGTTAGGAAGGCCAATAAGGTTAGGATTAACCTAGACATACTTCTGGTTCAGCTAAAGTTAAAGAACTATAAATTCAACCTATTCTCATTTTTGAATGTTTGTTTGAGAATTTTAAGAACCAAAGCGAGACATTTCTTTTATCAAGGAACTTATGATAAAACATCTAGGGTCAGGTGATAAGCAGGCTTTACCATGACTAAGGGGAAGGTAAAGGGATTCAGAAAAACTACGGCACACATGATCGTTCTTAAATATTTTCTTAGTTAGCTTTTATAACTTTTCCTTAAGTTCCCCCTTTCTTTTTCACTTCCTTATTTGAAAATTTCAGTGATAATATTAGCATCAATTGAACTAATGATTTATTCATTTGTATCTTTTAGGGTAATTTAGCCTGAATTTTCAGAGCAGAATCTCATGCCTTGGTAACTCCTATGTTGCCAGCCAAAAAGGCTATTAATTTATTACCTTTTTCATTGGAAGATATTTAATACATATATCTGTGCCTGCCACCTTTTTAGCATCTCTAGTTTCTTAGTTCGTCAACAACTTTCCTGTGAAATAAATAACATATTAATTGTCAGGAAATATCAAGAATCAAAATTAAAATATATAAATAATATATATATATATATATATATATATATATATATATATATATATATATATTTGAAATCTTAAAATAAAAAACTTACCGAAAGAAATGGAACTATAAAGTAAGAATGAAAACAAAACGGTATGTACAATGAGAGTTCAGAAACACATCACTGCATGAAGTGTTTAAGGTGTCGCCCATTTACAGGGGCGTTGAGAATCTCTCCATCGAGATTTTCTAATGAAAAATAATTTTTTCCCTTAGAAGCCGAAATCTTATATGGGTCGGACCAGATTGGATCAAAATTTCCATGTTTACCAGTGTCTTCTTTCCTGTCTTCCCATTTCAGGACCAGATCGCCAAGGAGGAAATCTCTATCTTTAGCTTTTTGATCGAATAAGGCCTTCATGTTATCCTGATATCTCTGTAACCTTTCATTGACTTCGGCCCTATTTTAGTGAACTTCAACCAGCTGGTTTATCCTCCTGGTAACGTCGTTGGGTTCTTCATTCGAATCTTTCCAAAGTTTCATTATGGGCAGAGCAAGAGTTATTGGTAAAATGACGTCAGTGCCATCTACCATCTGAAAAGGGTAAATCCCAATTGATCTTCTGGTACTTATCCTGTTAGCCCATAGAGCATATTTTAAATATGTATGCCATGCTTTCTTGTTTCCAGTCAAAACCTTTTTAATCATAGTAATTAGACTTTTATTAGATGATTCAGCTAGACCATTACCCTGGGGATAGTAAGTTGTGGAGTGTCCTAGTATGATATTGTATTTTTTGCAAAATCTTATCATGGCCATTGAATTAAATGCTTGGGCATTACCAGTGACTATCTTTCAGGGAAAACCAAACCTGGATAAAA
This sequence comes from Picea engelmannii, assembly GCA_009831015.1. Lineage (NCBI taxonomy): Eukaryota > Viridiplantae > Streptophyta > Pinopsida > Pinales > Pinaceae > Picea > Picea engelmannii. Next base: position 89,334 of record ML803405.1, read on the forward strand.
TATTTTCTTCTAGGAAACTAATTACTACTGAGTCAGTTTCATTTAACGTGGGAACAACTTCCACCCGTTTAGTGAAATAGTCTGTAGCACTTAGAATCCACTTATGTTGTGCGCTGGAGTGTGGATGAATTTATCCAATGAAATCAAGACCCCATTTCTGAAATGGAGCTTCGGTTTTAATTGGAACTAAAGGTAAAGTTGGGACTTTTTGTTTCCTTGTAAACAACTGACAAGGAGTACAAGTTTGAAATTTAGTGTTTACATCTGTGAACAATTTAGGTCAGTAATACCCGACTCTTAAGATTTTATAAGTTGTTTCCCACCAAACATGGTGTCCTCCACACACTCCCACATGGAATTCATCTATAACCCTTTCTGTTTCGGTCTCGACTAAGGAGCTCAACAGGAAACCCAAGGGGTCTTTCCAATAGAATTTACCATCTATGATACAATATTTTACAGTGTGTAACTTTAGTGTCCTAGTTTTAGATGGGGTTAATTCACTGGGACATTGAAGGGTCAGTAGGTAAGAAACGATATCGCGATACTAGATTGAAGCAGATAACTTTTCTTGAATCTCAGTTGTGGGTGTTGTGACATCAAGCTCATCTATTTCTAGAAATCCCTTGTTCTCTTGCAACTCATTTATCCCAAGTACTTTTAAATTTGATTCGGCTAGCAATTTGGCCAAACCCTGACCTTTGATAATTTTAGTTGGTTTGACTTCCAGGTCGAACTCCTAAATTTTGGCCAGCCACCTACCTCTTCTTTCGTCGTTGTCTGACTGCACTAGGATATCTTTAACGAAGCTTGACGACACATAAGCAATGATCTTTGAGTGAAATACGTAGGTTCTGAAAGCCTTGAGATCTTTTACCATTGCACAAGATTGTTTTTCCAATATGTCATATTTCAGCTCAATGTCTCTGAGAGTTCTGCTAAAAAATGCAATAGGTCGCTCAAAACTTTCCTCATTTTTCTGTAACAATACAACTGAGATTGTATGTTCAGAGGCAAACGAAAAAATCAAAAAATCTTTTGAGTAATTTGGTCTTGCCAGGACTGGTGCTTCACTTATTACTTTCTTGATACGTTGAAACGACACTTTGGCTTCGTTTGTCCACTTCATCTCACTATTTTTTTTAAGCATATCTGTAATCAATTTTACAATTTCGGCAAAGTTAGGGATGAATCTTCTCAAGAAGTTTATTTTTCCTAAAAAAGATTGAATTTCTTTTACGTTTCTAGGAATATTTATGGTATCTATTGCCTCGACCCCTTTGGGATAAATTTTGATTCCATCTCTAGACACGATATGACCCAAGATTTTACCTTCTTGCATTGCGAAATGAGATTTCTTTGGATTAGGTGACAAACCAAATTTGCGACATTTCTCGAAAGTTTGTTTGAGGTGTGTTAGATGTTCTGCATCAGATTTAGAGAAAACAGTTAGGTCATCAATATAGATAACGACGAACTTGTCTCTTTCACCCACAAAAGCGATATCCATGGCTCGTTGGAAAGTTTCCTTTGCATTCATTAAACCAAAAGGCATTTTGTCGTACATAAAGGTACCCCAAGGGGTAGTGAACGCATTTTTTTATTTTTCATCTTGATGTACTGCAATTTGATTGTAACCTGAAAAACCATCAATCATAGACATTTTGTTAGCTCTAACTACTTTTTCTAAAACATGATCCATCTTAGGTAATGGATAGTTGTCCTTAAGTGATGATCGATTCAGGTTTCTAAAATCTACACACATCCTGATCTCACCGTGTTTCTCTCTCACTGGGACTAAATTGGCTACCCACTCAGAGTATCTTAGTGGGACAATGATTTTAGCGTCTAGGAGATTTTTGACTTATTTTTCTATTACCGGTAGTAGGATAGGGTTAATCTGCCTGAGTTTTTTCTTGAAAGGTTTGACACCTGGTTTCAGAGGAATTTTATGTTCCATTATAGTAGTGTCATAAGTTCTCAATTCATCATAAGACCAAGGGAAAACGTCTTTATATTGTCTAAGCAACTCAACATACTTACTTATTTCGAGAGACAGATATTTGGATAATTTCACCAACCTAGGATTTTCTTTGGTACCTATATCGCAATCCTTGACCTCCTCTGGATGAGGATGTAAGGTAGACTTCAAAGGGATGTCGTCATGATTAAATAACCTTTCTAAGGGGATCATACCCTTAGGTATCTGATTATTTTTTAAAACAAGCATCCGGTGGTTGGCGATTTTATCTTGGAACTCTTGTGGGTCTTCGCCCTCCTGCATGATCCAAATAGGGTCATTTTGGTTTTCTTGGTCGGCATGCATTTTGGAAAAGTCATCTACTATCTCTAAAAACTTCTAGAGTTGTTCATTGTCCTCAAAAAGTTGTCAATGTTGTATGTTATTCGGTATGGAAGGCCTATGTCACATTAGTATATGGTATTTTAGTTTGAAAGCAGTGGGAGGTGTGAACATTGAAGCCGCGTTGGCTAATCCATCCGCCTATTGATTTTTTGCACTTGGAATATAATGAATATTAAAAGAGGAGAAAAAAAATTCGATCAGATCCGAAACACAATTTTGCTAAGACCTTAACCTAGGATGTTTGGCTTGGTATTGACGATTTACCTATTTCCCGATTATCTCTGCATCGCCAAAGACTTCCAAGTTTTTAATTTTCATTCTCATGGCATCTTCCAATCCTAATACTAAGGCTTCATACTCGCATACATTATTAGTGTGGTCAATGTTCCACTGTAACCTATAAGAGAAAGGGATAACGAATTTGTCACCAGGTGCCACAAAAAGAACCCCAAATCCTGCCCCAAAATAAGATGAGGCACCATAAAAAACATTTTCCAGACACCAGTGCTATATACATCCTGTTTTATTTGTTCTTTTTATTTTTTATTTTCTATGCAACTTTCCTCTATACATACATCAAAATCGTCATCGATAGATAAAATACAATTGCCTAAATATTGATCAGTAATATAAACAGGGTAGTTATTTGGGTTATGTGGGTCACTTACCGTGAATGCTAACTTGGTTTCTCTATACAAGCACGTGAACTGTCCTCCAAAACCGGGATTGTGGCATACGTCATGTCGAGTTGGAGGGATCCCCCAAGTTTAGCGCCCCAAGACCTAGATAATAGCATGCCATACTTCGGGGGTATATCAGCGACAACCACATCCATTAGAACGCCTTTCGTAGGTATCTGTGCAAGATTAACAACTAAATCTTTTATCATGCCTATACACTTAACTTTTCTTGAATCAAATGAATATAAATCTCCATAAGTTCTGGTGATTTCAAGACCAAGTCTATCCATAATGGCTTTAGGCATTACATTGTGAGAGGCTCCAAAATCTAACATGCAATTATGGAGCAGGTGATTGTGCACAGTCATAGTGATATAGAAAGGGGCAACGGTGTCTTTGGAACCTTCAAAATGTGGGCCAAAAATTATGTTAGGCTTGTCTTCTTCTAAATTTATAACATTGGCCTGACTTTCATTTTTTGGAAAACTGATTAATTTAGTGATATGTTTTCTGTAAATTGGATTTTTTTCCAGTTCGAGAAGGGGTATAGGGATTTTGATTTTATTTATTTCATTTTCCAGATTAAAACTTCCTATTGTTTTGTCAATCTCTATGGTTTGGGTTTCTAACCCCTTCTTTTCAGCCTTCGTTTGTTGCGAGGCTTTCATTTCAATTACAGGGACCTCCTCTTTCTGCACATTTACGGCTGATGTTTCTGCTGACTTTGACTTGGTAGGCTATGTGTCGGTGGTCTTAGTTCTTATAGTCTGTTTTTCAACATTTTTTGAAACTGACTCATCTGTTTCACCCCTCGACAAAATATTTTTCACTGGGGGAGTTGCGAGGCTCTTGTTTCTAGGCCTTAGATTTTACTTTTGGTGGAGTTCGACCATTATATTGTCTGCGATTCCTTGATAGGTTGAATATTCAATAATATCGTTGCTCTAGTTATTCTCAAATCTATCTTTTGTAGTTGCAGATTTTTCATAATCTCGCCTTATTAAAAAAGGTTGTAGGCAGTCATCACCAAGATTATTTATGTCTTCTTCTAGTTACTCAAAATTGTCCACATCTTCTCCTCCTATAAAGTTATATCTTTTAAAGGGGGTTTGGATTTTTTGATCCTCATTCTTAATTTGTCTTGGTGGATTTTGAGGGTTAGGATTCCTTCTGAAATACTTTCTAGGAAAATGCTCATTCTTCGCTTGATCTAGTTCCATTATTGAGATCTTATTTGACATCTCTTTGATTATTCTCACCATGTCGTCCATTTTGTCTTTCGAAGATCTTCCTAATCTAGAGGTCCCCTCTTATTCTCTGTATCTTCTAGTTTCTTTGTTTCCAGTCTCAAATTTGGTTTTCATCTTTCCTGATGCCATCATGTTTGATTCAATTTCTAAGGCATCATATTGCATTTTGGTGAGGTCTACTGATCTCCTCCCCCTCAATAACAAGGAGTAATCAGGGTTGAAAGCTCCAATGAAGGTTACTTTCACTGTAGTTTGGGAGGGTTTGACCTCGGCTGGAATCTTATTATACAATTTAATGAACCTTTGGGTGAACTCGAGAACTGATTCAAAGTTTTTCTTTCTTAGAGCCCCAAATTCAGTTAGATAATAGAAATGGTCTTTCCTTTCCCCCCACTCTCTAATAAAAGTGTTTTCAAGTTCCTCATATGACGATATATATCCTGCTACTAGACCTCAGAACGAAGTTCTTAACTGACCTTCAAAAGTTTGAACCAAGAGTCTCGAGTAGACATCTTCATGTTTGATTCCAAGGATGTCAACGAATTGGTAAAAAACATTGATGTGTTCAGCTGCAGTCAAATCACCCCCTCCTGTGAATTTTGGAAGATTCTTCATGTAGTTTTCAGGTAAGTCATGAAGGGGAACTGGGAGGACCAAATGAGCATATCTAGCAGCCACCTTTGCAAAGATTCGAGCAGGTGGTACTTGGCCGCCTGCTCCTCCTCCTCTAGCACCACCTCCAACAACGCCTCCTTTGACTGCAACCATTGATGATTTAGAGGCTGTTTCTTAGAGACTATAAGGAAGGGTTTTAGGAAATTGGTTATCAAGGGAAAGGAAAATTGAGGAAGGGGAACTAGGGAAAAGTGGACTAGTTTATTTAGACTTGTTATCACTAAAATTTCATCCGCAAATGGTTACAGGAATCCAACATATTCAAACAACTATTAGTTCACCCATGGACCAAAAATGCATTTCTAAAAGACCCAAAACTATACAATCAACAATGAAATCATCATGTGCTAAGACTACACAAGGAGCACACGCACATGCGTCATTCAAAAACCTAGGAAAAAATGCACATGTGCACAATGCACGACTATGGACATAAAAAACCACGCATCCCTCAAAACGACGTATCCATGATAATTGTCGGCCTCCCACCCACTTCTGGTTCAACGTCCAAGTTGATTTGACATCCAAATGTCGGCTGAATTCAGCTGGGTGGCTGGTCAAAGACCTAAGGGTGCCCTAAATGACCCCTTGTTCACACTAAAAGCTGGTTAAATAATGCCTCAAAGTTATGATATAAAAAGAGGCCATGGGTGCACTACATTTTAAAGGAATTCATTTGTATTGTTATGTTGTTGATATTCTCTTGGAGGATCCTCTTTCCTCATCAAGAGCATGCTTGAACCATTTCAGTTAGCCATTCATATCATCTCTAGATTGGATGTGCTTTGGATTCTCTTCACCATTTCATTTTAGTTCCTCACTTGTAGGAATAGCTCAATATTTGGGGGTCCAAGAGCCCTCCCTTGGAGGAAGAGGGGACCCAAAGTCTCCCTTTCTCTTTGGTGTTTTCTTTCCACTAATATAACCCTTTCCATTGGTGGCATGAGTCTTGTTTGTTTCTTGTTCTAATGTCCTTATGCACTATATTTGAATTGCTTTTATCCTTCTTAGTTTAATTCTTTTCTTATCTTTTATGATTTACACTTCTAACTCTTTCCTCTATTGTTGTGTTTCCTAGTTGACCCAACTGGGCTTGTAAACACCCATGTTTTTCTCATTTAGGTGACAAAAGAGGTGCAACAGATTGACAACTCCACTGGAGAAAGGTATCAATTTCCTACCCCATTTGGGTTATTTTAGCTCTTCTTTCTGTTTATTTAACCTGCAGCAACCATAACCGGTCCAAACCGACCTATAGAAAGCCAAATTCAAAGTTGAGCTGAGAGAATTTCATCCAGAAGTTTCTTCATAGCTGTGTAACAAATGTGCATGGATTTTTTGACCCACAGGTGCATCTTCAGCGCACGTGCACGAAAGCCACTGTATTTCTCAGTGCCTTATGCGCACCTGCACCCATAAGCCACTTTAAGTTCATGCATTGGCGCTCACACCGCCTCTGTCTATTCTGAGACTCGTGCACCTGTGCAAAAAAACACACATTGTAAGCTTTTTGTGGTCTGTGGAGGGTCCATAGCCTTCTTAAAATCGATTCCATGTACATTGTAATCTGCACCACACTTACATTCCCTCTCCATATAAAGGGATTAGTCAAAACATACGCACTTAGGGGTTAAAATCATTATTTTTTCCTCTTTTTGTTTTTCATTTTGCCACATGGATGGCTTGCTTTGACTAAAGTTAAGTTGGAATCATTCCACATCACATATAAAACTTGCATTGGGACCAGAAATTGGATAACAATCGTTGAGTATGCTCTTCTCTCGTGCCCTAAAGCGATCTTGAGAATCAGAGAGAGATTGAAGGAAAATTTCATCTCCCTTAAAAAGACAAAATCTTTAGGAGAGGACAACAACCCCCTCGGGACTCGTCTTAGTTTATTTTTCAAACACATCTTAAAATTGTAAGGGCCCATACATGCCCACATGCTACAAAGATAGGATAGTGTTGAATTTACTTTCTTAGATTAAATCTCTAGGGAAGTTTAAAGGTTTTGTAATGGGCCCATACATGCCCACATGTCCACAATCTAGGATAGTTCCAAACCTTTCTTAGATTAAATCACAATAGGGAGTTAAAGGAATAGTAAGGACCCACATGTTCACATGCTAGTTTCCTAGGGACTTTAAAATTTCGCAAGGTTGTACCAACGACATTTAGTTAATTAGGTAATCAAGACTTGTAAGGACCAAGTGAAGTCCACATGCAGCAAGGTGACACCTAATTTATTAAAAATATTGGCACACTTACACTTGTTCATACACAAATATCACTACTCACTCACATAGTTTTTCATCCCGAAACATGGAGGTTGAAGTAAGTTTCCTCCAAAGGGATTCTGAAACACCCCACCTTTTTCTTGATGAAACTATCCACTCCCCCTTAATTTCAATGCGATTGGCTCACACCCCCAATCTCTCAAACAACAAAATTTAAATTTTTTCTAAAAACTCACTAAGTTTTCCTCCATAAGAGGTGCCAAAAGAAGTTTTTTAGTCTAGGTAGGATTTCGGGGATAGGCATCCAAATAACTCTCTGTTGTCTGGTTCTCACATCTTCAAACAATAGAAGTTGTCAAATAGGAAACTTTAAATCCTCCAAGTCAAGTGTTCCTACGCCATAAGGGAGGGAGATACCCATGAAGGGTTGAAGGCCAAGGACCGGTTGTTCTGTGCATCCCCCCTTGAGGCACCCACCTCTTGGACGAGATCCAGCCCGTGACCCATTTCTTAGGTCGAAAATCTAAATGTCGCACTTTGACCGAGGTACCTAGTAATCAAATTTTAGGACATCTACCCAGGTGGAAATTGTGGGCTACAATTGCACCTTGATCGGATTTTGTATGGCTATTGGGAAATATTGCCAACTTGTTCGCGATATGCACCCTCTACCCCTCATTATAACTGATTACTTCATCCTTCACTAGTTCCTCTTCCGGTGGCTTCAGACTCCGCTGTTGAGTTCTAATGGAAGGTCCATTGTTGTTCGAGAGGAAGGATGTTACGTATTTTAGGACATGAGCATTTGTTTTATTTTTTCTCCCACATAGACAAAATCCACCTAACCACATGTATGCTTCTTTATTTTATGTATTTTGTTCTTCTAATTACATACGATTGTGAGATATATTATGGAGGTCCAAGTTATACAAAGTCTCTTGTTCATTAAATTTTCTCTCATCACCATTTTCACACATCCACTTTTCTATTCGGATATCATAGGGGACCCACATAATCCTCGTCATTCCAAACGCTTGCTAAATCTCCCTCCCATCCTCGGGGGATTTCCTAGTCTTTCCAACTCATTGGTTATACTTTCCCACACCCTTGTAAGTGCTACTTTCTTAGGATCAAATTTTCTTGGTTCCAATTTGCTTGAGTCCACTTCCCAAGGTCCAACATCCCCACACTCTCCTTTACACGGAAGCAGGGGCCCAACTTCTTCTCAAGGGAGGAGTACAAACCCACCTCGTCCCCCTCAAGGGTCAAGTATGAAAAACACTCACACCATGGCCAGAACTAATCCTCCACCACCACCTCATATGCCATACTTAGCTTCCCTCGACATACCAGATCTGACTAAACTCACCAATGATCCTATATTGCACAACCCCACATGGCCTACAATGCCTACCAAACTGCCTTCAGGCATCCCCAAGTTTGAAGGAAATCTGGGAGATGATCCCGCCAACCATATCACGACATTTCACTTATGGTTCTCTTCAAACAACATCACGGACAATTTCATCTGATTAAGGTTATTTCAACGTACACTCACTAGCCCATAAACTAAGTGGTATGTAGAAGAAAAATATGGATCCCATGTGACCTTTGAGTCCCTGGCCAAAGCTTTCTTGACCTTCTTTAAACTACAAATTCGTCATGACAATGGCCTCAAACTACTCTCGGAATTTAAACAAACCTTTTCCATGCACATCGCTGATCACATTCATGAATGGCGTCAGCGACGTAGTCTCTGCAAAGCTGAAGCTACTCCACAACAATGTCTCAATTGGTTCCTCAAATCACTTGTTTCCCTCCTTGCCAAAGGCTTAGCCACCACCTTCCCCCTGTCTGAAGAAGAAGCCATTAGCAAGGCCCAACAATTCGAACTCATTTACTCATAGTCAGGGTACTTGTATACGGTCCTACCTGACGCCCCGAGACCCGTGCCATTCATCTAGGACAAACCTGGGATGTCTCACTCAGCAGATGGATTGATTGGTACCGCTACACACCACAATTCACATCCCTGACAACCACAAATGTATGGCACACCTCAATATCCACCAGCATATGGCAGACCCCCTTATTATAATCCTCCCCCTTATCCACAACCATACCCGTTAACCTTTCCTCCACCCACCAGTGGACCACCGCCAACACCCACAATACACCTTGCAGCCCAACCTAGTTCCAGTACCCCCTCTACCTCTGCTTACACCCTAAACACTAGTGAAAGCATCACGCCTTCCTACACATCCTATGGATCATTACCAAAGAATAATCCATACTTTCCTTTCCCTATCCCCCCCCATCCCATTCCTTCCCCACACGGACAACCACATGCTGGGGTTAATTTTGTTCAACCCTCTCATTTTCAGCAGTATCAAAATTTTGAACAGTTGAATACAACTAATCCATCCCATCAGTCAAACAATGCCAGGAAGAAAGGAAAAAATTGAAACAATAATAATCTCGGACCAGGAGGAAATCATAACCAACCCTAGTCGAACCAACCTACCAGGGGTAACCAACACCAGGGGAACCAGAACCCCCAAGGGAGAAATAAGAACAAATTCCAAGGGAAGAACAACAACAATATTCAGACAAACTTCCCTTGTTCCCTTTGCGGTGAATATGGCCATTATACTCACCATTGCCCCCAAATAGGTGACTTTAAATGGATGAAAGAATCTGGAAATGTACCACATCCCCTAGTACCGCCTGCCCCCCAGTAGGGCCCACAACAATATGTGCATCACCCACCCTCGGCTGTGTTGAAGAACCCCATACCACATCAAGGGGTGATGAACACCCAACAAGAGATGCAACCTGCCCCATCCCAGGCAGGACCATATCACAATCCGAACACTTCTGCATATCGAACTATACTCCTCACTAGTGAGCAAGAAATCCTTCTACAAATGCGCGGTCATCAATACAACACACCCGCTGACCCTACTCCCACTACTTTGGAGGCTACCCTTGTCACGACTGGACCACCTTTGATGATTCTGCGCCCTAATACTAAAACACCTCTTCGCATCCCTCGCATCCCATTGTGCGGGAATGTCCACAACCCTCAAGCTAGGGCAACCCACAATTATAGTCTAGTTGATGACTTGGCACAATCCCCCACAACCATGTCAGTATTAGAAGTTCTTCAAACCTTTCATACTCAACGAAAAATCATTACTTTTCTCCCTGGAGGCAGTCGACCTTGTCGATACTCGACTCATCACATTTGATCTTGACAGTGGAGAACCCCATCTCCCCACTCTTGTCGCTTTTCAAATACCAGTTAAAATCCATAATATAATAGTCCACCACTGCATTATCGATGAAGGTGCATCCACTTGCATCATTTCGAAAACTATATGGTAGAAACTTGGCTCTCTAGAGATAATACCCTCTGCCATTAAACTGAGGGCTTACGACAGACAACCCTCGTCTCCCGAGGGGCTCTTCCAAAATGTTCCTGTTGAACTCGGGGGAAAAAAAATCATTATAGACATTGAGGCTGTCGATGCCCCACTCGACTATAATATTTTGTTTGGTCGCAGCTACATGTATGCTATGAAGGAAATTGCCTCTTCAGTGTTCCGAACCATGATATTTCCCCATAACAGAAAGATCATTACCATCGATTAGGTGTCACATTATGAGCCTAACCCTTCATCCAACATCAACAACATCCTTCCTTTTGTCCACACTAATCCAGAAACCTATCCACTCATCGAGATGGGCCCCAAAATTTTTAAGGACCCATCCTTGCTAGGGACATACCACGGAGCACCACTGCTCATCCATCCCTCAGCACAAGTATGTGTCATTTCTACCAATGGAATGAAAACTGAAGACACTCTCCCTCCCACCGAGGTCTCTTTTACCCTTGACGTCCCACTAGTCGCAAAATACCTCCCTTAGGAATCTCCTGGAACTTGTTCGGCTCTACCCGTCCCTGATCTTCCCCTCCCCCAGGGCCATATCCCAGTTTTGGAAACAGTCCTCCAAGCCATTACCCAAATCCCTTTCTTTTACCCCCCATCGGGTGTACAAGCTCACCCTTCCTAAAATGGTGTTGGAAATCCCAGTATGGTATCTACTTCCATCTAAGATGGTCCCTCAACCATCCCTCCCTCCCCAAACAGAAGGAATCTTGATGCAGATTCCCATACTTACCCCCACCATCCCATCCAAACTCCCACTCACTATCACTCATGCTATAGTTGGGGGAAGATGGAAGAAGAAAGAGCCCACTGCTCCACTTCCCCCACGTGTCCAACCTCCTTGTTCGCTATGCGAGAAAGACGGACACCCCACCAACAAATGCCCATATCTACCTGAGCTATGCAATCTAATTCAACTCCCTCGAGCACCACCATCGCTCGTCGCTTTATCCAGTACCACCGCTATCTCCCCTAACATAAATAGCAAATGATTGCAAACCAAATTTGCATGTGCCATTTGTTCAGAATATGACCATTACACACACCATTTTCCAGCATTACCTCAATTCCGATAGACGCTAACATCCGTACGCCAGAGTTTTCAGCAAGAACCCACCCCAACACATGTCACCAACATCCATTATGTCACGAACTCAGACAATGAACGTATGAGATGTCGTTTCTCTCTATGTGAATCACTTGATCATTTCACATATCAATGTCCTATGATCATTGAATACAGGTGTCGCCAACTGACCCTAATTCAAAATCCTACACCCCCCCGTCCAACAGGACCAGTGAGTACCCCTACCCCATCACTTGATGTGGTTCATATCTTCTTGTCAGAACATGAGGCACTCCCTACTCCCCCATGGTTCCTGGATGATTTATATGAGGATTTGCCCCGAAATCCCCCCAATTCTCCAATTCATTTCCCCATGAAAATTCTATGCCCGACTACCATTTTCAACCCACCATATCTCGATATTTGGTTTAAGTCGAGCAAACCATCACAACCTCCTTGCGATACCCCCTCTGCATCGTCACCACTAGAAAACAACCCCACGGTGACCGTCACCAAAGTTACTCCTCTCGATCCCCTATATTTTCGACAGTTTCACTGCGATAAAGACATCCTTGAGGAGTTAACTAAACCCAATTTCCCAGGGAATGTGCTCCACCACAGAGCACTTTTTCCTTCACAGGAAGCCTTCACGCCTCCTAACCAAAACCCCATATATGCAATCAAAACCAAATATTTTCTCCCAACGGGGCATATAGATTGGTTCAATAACCCTATCCCTGCCCCTGACGCTTTTGAAGAAGGCAATATGGCCAATATTTTTCCCACCATCAAAATCAATATTTCCATCAAATTTGGGGTCATAGAGGAAATCACCATTGGTGTTGCATGCTCTCCTAAATAAATCACCGCCTAAAAAGCTCTCTTCCAGGAATACCAAGACATTTTTGCCTGGTCATACACAGAGATGCCTGGACTTGACCCCTCTATTGTCAAACATCGTATAGACACCTGGTCTAATATCACACCTATCCATCAAAAACAACGTCCACTACACCCATCCAAAGCAGCGGCCATCAAGGTCGAAATTGACAAATTATGCATTGCAGGGTTCATCTACCCCATCGCATATATGTCATGGGTCTCCAACCCCATCCCTGTCATCAAAAAATAGGGCACTATCCGCATCTATGTGGACTTCCACGATCTCAATCATGCCTGTCCCAAAGACAAATTTCCAATTCCCTTTATTGACCAAATTATCAATGATTGCACTGGCCACGAGGCTCTGTCCTTCATGGACGGTTTCTCTGGCTACAACCAAATTCAAATTCACCTAACCGATCAGTACAAAACTACATTCACTACCCCTTGGGGCACTTTTGTGTATCATGTCATGCCTTTCAACCTCAAGAACGCAAGAGCCACTTTTCAATGCGCCATGACATACATTTTTCATGATCTGGCTCAAATCATTCTCCCGTACTTGGATGATCTCACCTCTCACTCCAAAAAATGCACTCAACACCTGAATGACTTACACATTGTATTCCACAGGTGTTATCAATACAATATTCAATTGAATCCCCTCAAGTGCATATTTTGTGTCACTGCTGGATGCCTCTTTGGATTCATCGTCTCCCAACACGGCATCATAGTCGACTCCCTCAAGGTGCAAGCCATCACAAAAATTCCCCCACCACGGAATTTATTCCAACTGCAGAGCCTACAAGGCAAAGCTAACTTTTTATGCCGATTTGTCCCCAATTATGCCACTCGAGCACATGGTTTCCTTCGCCTGTTATGTCATGATATCCCATTCCAATGGGACGAACATGCCCAAAATGCTTTTGATGATTTCAAAACGGCCCTCACCAACACCCCGTTAATTATCCCACCCGACTATAACCGCGACTACATCCTCTATATCTCAGCCTCAACCGTCTCAATAGTAGGAGTTCTCGTCCATCTAGGGGACGATGATCGGGAGCATGTAATTTACTACATTAGTAAAAATCTTTCAGGGACACCCTTGAAATACAAACACGAAGAGAAATTGGCCTTTGCAATTGTCCTCGCAATCCAAAAATTGCGCCATTACATCTTGCTTCAAACTACCAAAGTCGTAGTAGATTCCAACCCCATGCAATACTTGCTCAGTCTCCGACAAATTAATAGTAAATTTACCTGATGGATCATCATCCTTTAGGAGTACAACCTCGAATTTTCAACACCCAAGAGCAAGAAAGCCCTCGCCCTCGCTGAATTCATCACGACATTTCCCTCCAATACCATCCATACCCCCGTCAATTTCCTCAATGAACATCTCTTTTACATCTCCTCAGATGACCCTTGGTACGACGATCTTCTCGTCTACCTCCGAATGCAGAAATTCGGAAACCACCTCTCTCAAGACGATCATCAAAATATTCGTCACCAGGCTTCCCGCCACCTACACAATCATATTCCCCGGGCCACTTTCCACTCACCCCCGGGGAGCATTTTTTTATCATACCCACACTCAGGTACGCATGCTCACATTCACTTCTTATTGAATAAATGTTATATTTTCTTTATCTTCAGATATTGTTCACGTCGGGTATTTGATTTTCATGTGTGCATGTACTTGGTCATCCTCCATCCGAGCTACCCCTTTAGGTATATCATCGATACTGGCATGCAGTCATTCCCTCTAAATATCATTTGCATCTCTAGTAACACCCTCTGACATTTACCTTTAGGGTCCATATATCCGGCTCTACAATATCGTCACCTCCACTACATTTTGGTGTTGTCACCCGGTAGCAATCTTCCCCACGAGTTGTCCCATTCATAGTCCCCCTTGGAACTTCGACACTCATGCTGTTTTCACCCTCTAGATCTAGGAGTCCTGTTAGTCTTACGCATTTTTTGAGAATCAGCCGCATACTCCTTTTCCTCATTTTTCTAACCTACCCAATGGACTCCCAGGATATCCCATCATGGTTCTCTCTTGACTACACTTCCACAGTAGCATTCACCATCCATTTCCTCCACACTCAATTTTTCCATCTGCAGATTGTCCTCTGTTTCACTTCCCTAATACAGAAACCCACCTATGGGGCCCCTACCCTCCACCTGTTTCCCAAGCAACTTGCGCCATCATAGGCCAAGCCATCTTACACTGGGGCACCCGTTTCTGTATCTACACAATTATCCCAACTTATTTTTTATTCTTTTGGTAATTGTATAAAGCCTTTGTTTCCAACATTTTACATAGATTTTTTGTCGTCACCTTTGACGACCTTCTTCCTTTTGGAAAAGAAACCCATGTCACCCTTGGTTGGGGCATCCATTATCTTCTACTCTTGTTGATATCATCCATAAACCCCAAGTATATTACCATATTTATACCCATGATCTCTAAGTTTATCAACTTTGTCATGCCTCTGGCACCATCTAACCCACACCTAGTTTTCCCCCTAAAGCTAGGTCCAGTTTTATGGTTGCTTCCACACCCCCTTTATTGCCAACCAAGGGCAGTGTTGAGTCTCACCACTCTCTGACTTTGTCCATGTTACTCATCAGTTCCTTATCTCATCTAGTGGATTTCATGAAGCCCTCCACTTCTTGGAGTCGCGTCTCCCTTTCTGTCGACATCAACACAATTTCCAGATGGGCGACAGTATCTTGACTCTCATTACCTTCACAATGAGGAGTCTTGGAAGGCACATAGAGAACGATAATTGCTTTCTGCTATCGTTGACCCCCACGAAATTCGACTTCAACAGTTTCTCATGTTGCGATGGGTCTTACTTTGCGACTATTGCAGTTGTTTTTATATTTTCCCAAGACCTCTTAACATTGTTAGGCCATCAATGCCTGTGAATCATTGACACTTCTTATAGGTGCCATCGCCTCTTTTCAGAGTTTGTTCACCATCAGAATTGTCCTCTGCTATTATCAACCCGCCTCTGAGCGCGCTGCAGTCATCTCCACCAACAGACAACTTCAGTTACTGTATTACACCTTTTTGAGTTACATGACACGAGCATGGGGCATGCCCCCTTCGTTTGTACACAGCTTTATTTTTTATGCCTTTTGAAAGGTTTGGGTCCTACAAGTTCCCCTCTCCCTCCAATGGATCACTCTTGACACTCTCCTCATCGCTCTTTCTTACATTGAAACTCTCAGTAGAATAAACATTGATGTATTTCGGCTGTACATATGCTCCTAACCTCATAAATCAGGGGGCATCTGTTATCATTGAAATTTTGTTCGCAAATGGTTATAGGAATCCAACATCTTCAAATAGCTATTAGTTCACCCATGGACCAAAAATGACCAAAAATGCATTTCCAAAAGGCCCAAAACTATACAATCAACAATAAAATCAGCATGCGCTAAGACTACACAAGGAGCGCGCACACATGTGCCATTCAGAAATGCAGTAAAAAACACACATGCACACGATGTGCGACTGTGGATGCAAAAAACTGTGCATCCCTCAAAACGACGCATTTATGATATTGGTTGGCCTCCCACCCACTTCTGGTTCAGCTTCCAAGTTGATTTGACATCCAAATCTCGGCTGAATTCGGCTGGGTGGCTGGTCAAAGACTTAAGGGTGCCCTAAATGACCCCTTGTTCACACTAAAAGTTGGTTAAATAATGCCTCAAAGTTATTCTATAAAAAGAGGCCATGGGTGCACTACATTTTCAAGGAATTCATTTGTATTGTTATGCTGCTGATATTCTCTTGGAGGATCCTCTTTCCTCATCAAGAGCATGCTAGCACAATTTCAGTTAGCCATTCATATCACCTCTAGATTGGATGTGCCTTGGATTTTCTTCACCATTTCATTTTAGTTCCTCACTTGTAGGAAGAGATCAATATTTGGGGGTCCAAGAGCCCTCCCTTGGAGGAAGAGGGGACCCAAAGTCTCCCTTTCTCTTTGGTGTTTTCTTTCCACTAATATAATCCTTTCCATTGGTGGCATGAGTCTTGTTTGTTTGTTGTTCTTATGTCCTTATGCACTGTAGTTTAAAGTCTTTTATCCTTATTAGTTTAATTATTTGCTTATCCTTTATGCTTTACACTTCTAACTCTTTCCTCTACTGTTGTCTTGCCTAGCTGACCCAACTAGGCTTGTAAGAACCCTTATTTTTCTCATTTAGTTGAAAAAATAGGTGCTACAAGACTCATAGGGTGAATATAAAGGAGAACCAACAAGAGTCGTGTCGAGAAAAATAGGATGATCATAGGAGTTCTAAGAGATAGGAAAATGAACTCCATGAAGTGAAGAGGTGTCAATTGAAGCAGGAAGTGAGGCAGATCTCTTACCACTATTGGTGAAAGAAATGGTTGGGAAAATGTCAGTTTTAAAATCAGCCGAGACCAAACCAGGCTCAAGGGTTACAATCCTATCGACAAGTAATTCCCCGCAAGGAGGTGGGGTATTCGATCTTTCATCTTGACCTTTAGTATTTGACTGTCTAACTTTCGGTTGATAAAACTTATTTGTCGATGATATAGTATGTTTAAGATATCTTCTTGATTTTAAAATTTTTTCTGGATCAGGAATAGGCAAAGTCTATTTTTCGTCTGGGTTTTTCCTGGTATTCTTTCGGTTAAAAGCCAGTTTATTTTTCATGGAGTCGCCAAGTGAAATATAAAGGTAGCCTTAGAAGGTTTTCAATCTTTGTTCATTATCAAAGAGAGAAAGTTTCAATTTCCTTCTTCCCAGGGAAAAAAAAACTTTGTTTCTTTGTTCCTCAACAACGACGCCAAAAATATGTTGTTCCTGAGCTTATGCTTTAAGGCTCTAAAGTATACCGTCAATGCATCCGAAAAGATAGAGAAAGTTAAGGATAGAAAAGTCAATTATACAAAAAAGGGCTATGGCTAGTTTCTTAACTTTCTTTGTCTAGCTTCCCAGTTTTCCTGGGTACTAATATCCCTTTCAATTGCTGCCCATGAATTTTCTAACTCAACCCCATTACTTGTTGTTTGTAAGATGGCATTAAATAAATTTAAGTCATTGCTCGTTTGATCTGATAGTCCAGGCTCGATATTAGGCTATCTTGTAACTGGCACAATCATGAGGGATAATGACTGAAAAGATAAATTCTTGTGTTTTTTTTTAGGGTTTGTTATTTCAGTTTCAAAATATGTAAGAAGAACTCCAAAACCTTGAATTAATAGTATGACCAAACTAAAGGCCTCTTTCGGTATCTGAGTTAAATTTTGAAAAGGGAATATGCATGAAATGAAAGGAAAACATAAAGTTGTTGAACAAAGTGAGGCATCAATTAAAGAGGAATCTCACTTTGTGACAGAAGAAGAAAATAGTTAGGAAAAACTCTTAATGAAGTATATGATATTGAAATCTAAAACATTTACAGGTCTTGTACCTGCTGATAGCTGATAGAGAGGAAAAGTTGTAAACGATTAAATTACAAGAATAATTAATCACCATAGTAGAGGTTGTACTAAATTGTAGTTAAGCATTCATCAAAGAGATCTGTGAAAAATATGAAACAACAGAGAAGCACATAACTCAAACTTGACGAGATCTGGAATATTCAATCTATATTTGTATTAATTCAAAAATATCTTCAAATTCTTCTTTACAATATGCCTAGAAAAAGCCCTATTTCAGTCTCCTGAAATTATACTTATACCAGATCACCAATACATTGATGGTTGGTGATTTCCTAACTCTTAGGGATAAACAACTACCACAATGCAAATCTCAATCGTTTGCTTGATTATCTTTTATTTTTCTATTGTCTCGATAATATAAGCTTTCAAAATGATACTTCAATGTTTTATTGAAGTATCTCCTTATTTAACACAATACATTCAATACATTTTTCAAGAAAGTGTACAAAATTTATGGGAGGCTTTGGAAAATCCTTCACTTCAAATAGATAAAATTTTCTCTGAATTTTGGCAAGCCGGTCTTCAATCCCCTTACCAGCAAACTTAATTGTTTGCAATTTTAAGTTTGGCTTCACCATCCACCTGTCTATTATGGTAACATCAATTTCCTTTAATTGTGAAATTTCCATCTGAATTTCGTTTAAACCCTCTTTGAAATTCAACTGGTGTCTTACAATGTTTATCTGTCCTAATTGGCCAATGCAATTTTCTCTTCCAATACCTAATGATCCCTTATCCAACAAATCAAAGATTTCTTCGGAATCGTCTTTGATTTCTTTGGTTATTTTTTTGTTTTCTGCTATGTTGGTTTCCCATACTTTGAGCATGATATCACTTTTGATCTTCTTTGTGACAAATAGCTTTGGAATTTTTTATACCTCTTCATTTTATGAACATACAACTACCTTTTGGAAAGTGGCCCTTGCTGATTTAGCTTATTTTTCTTTAAAAATAATATTATCAAAAGCATTGCTTACTTTTTGAAAATAATTCTGAATAATCTCTACTTTGGAGATTAATCTCTGTTGCTCGGCTTCTATCTTTGTATGTATTTCCAGTGACTAGTCCTAAAAAGTTTTCAAATCTATAACCTGGCCTTTCATCGAATTCAATTTAGCTTGTAGTTGTCTTGCCAATTCTTCTTATCGAATAACTTGTATTTGGCTAGTCTGCATCTTCTTGTTCATCTCGTCTAGACTTGACTTAAGCGATTGAATTTCTTGTTTTTCAACAACCCTGGTTTGATCCAGAACTTTATTTATTTCCTCTTGGATATTTTTCTCGGTATCTTTTAGTTGGTTTTTCAACTGGACTATCATGTGGTTACTTTGTTTCAACCTTGTTCTCATATTGTCAACAGTGAATAGATTTGTTGTTGCTAGAGCTCCCATGGAGCCCGCTACCTCTGTAGTGAAATATTCTTATTCCAAGTTTTGCCCATCTACCAACACCCTGTGTTTCCTTACCATACCACCTTCTCTTGTATACATTTCCTTCTTTAATACAACCTTCCTCTTTTTACTGAAAAATTAATCAGAGGGGGGTATTTCTTCTCTAGAGATAGGGGTGAGCTCACTAGCATATATGACTCCTATCTTAGGGAGCCCAAAAGTAAACTGTAAAGGGGTCAAGGAAGCGATGGGATTACCCAACTCTGTGGATTTTGTTTCCCCTGTTGTATTGGGGGTATCAACATGAACAGTAGATGATGAAGGGGGAGTAGATTGAATAGACTCAGGAGGTGTCCCAGACCTTCTTTCTGTTTCTTCTCCTGGATTCTCTGTCTGTGTGACTTCTTTGTTTTTTGAAGATCCTTCGGCCCCCTGTGGATTTTCCTTGGTGTCTACCTTATCCTGCACTTTCTTTCCGAAACCTGGGGGAGTGTTTACTTGTACTCGAGTAGGGGTTGTTGTTTCTCCCTGCAATAACTTGGGAAAACCACTTTGTTTGTGTCTCTAGAAGGTTAGAAAACTGGTTTGCAAGTCGAATGATAATGTTTGTACCCTGTCTAACACATCCTCATAGGTTTTGGCCCCTTTGAAAATGACATCGCGAGGGGATTCCTCATGTTCATACGCTTTCATGCCACAACGATCCATGTGATTTCTCACTATTTGATAAGGGTCATGTTTCCTGTGTTTGAGATCTATCAACTTAACCTCCTCTAGAGCTACAAATTCAATCTTGGAATGACCCAAGTTGAGTAGCAAAAACTTCCCAATATGCATAGGGAAAACTGACCATAAATTCTTCTGAGTTGTCTTCAGTTCTATCCCAATATCGCCTATTATTATCTGATGAGCTACCTCCTTGCACACCAGTCTATCAGGGATGAATTTCAGAAGTGCATGAGGAGGGATAGAACATCCAAAAACCCTGATATAGGAGAAATTCTCCTCAATAAACCAATCGACAACCGCCTTGAGGTTTCCTATGACCAAATCTGAAACANGGGGGGGGGGGGTGCACAACCATACAACATCTAATGCACTGGTATCACCACAAAATGACAAATTTCGTAAAAATAATCCTTATCATTTTCCTCCCACAGCTTAGAATTATATTCATGAATAGGTTCAGTGCGGGCTAGGTTCCAACTCCAATTCATCAAAGCGAAAGGAGTCATGAAACATATAGCATCCATAATGTATGCGAACATGTAAAAGGATACTGGTCGGCCACTGGATCTCGTGGTTTGATACTTTAAAACCTCCTTAGCTAGGTTATCTGATAGAATCTTGTTCCAATTGAAGCTATATCCTTCGGTTACTTCATGTAAAAGGGGCACCCATTCTACAGGGAAATGGGTAGGAATTTTCTTCCTGAAAAGTCTACATAGCATCATAGCCACACAGACCATGTACTCATTCAATGAGGTTGTGGCATAAACGCTATGGGTATCAGCCCTAAATTTTGCTGGGTGTCTCCACTAGTCTTTGATTATGCCAGGGTATGTTTGATTTGCCTCTGTGCATTCTTTCCTTTGAAATTCACTTACAAAGTATTTATTATAAATGTACTTAGATTTGGGAGACAGTTTGTACATTACTTGTATATGCTTTGGTATGAAAGAGCCGACGACGACCCCTCAACTATCCAAAATGCTTATCGTCTGCACGTCTGTCCTCTCTAAAGCCCAACTGATCATATCATTGTATGTCACGAGTCGTGGGCATGTACCTACTTTGTGAAGTTCGGACTCTGCTATGTCCCAAAGTTTGTTTTCAGAATCATCGGGAAATTCTTGATTTCGTAATACAATGTTTCGAAAATTTGCCTCCAGGATTTGATGGAATTAATGGCATGCGGTGTAGTATCAGATATGATGTCTCCTTTCAGGCTCGAGCTTTCAGTTGTTTCTTCACTTTTCTTAGGTTCCTTTCTAGGTGACATAATGTTGGCGTTATATTGAAAACCTGTTTGTAGAGGAAAAATATATAAGCCTGGATAAATGCAACTCACTCCCGATTGTAAAAAACTAGAATGAAATTCGAACTACAAAACATTTATTAGCCTTTATCTTGTCTTACAATGAGCGTACTGACACAGGCGATAAGGAATTAATGTTTTAATGAGGAAGATATTCCTGGAGATACGCCTTCATGTCAAAAATATCTCCATTTGTCTGTTATTAATACTGCCACATATCGACGATTTCAAACTGGAGTTTCAAAAGGACTGCTTTCAATAAATCCTGAAATGCGAAACACAAAAAGTAGTTTAGTCATTATTAATCATGTTTTAAACTAACTTAATTTAGTTTTAGACTTTATTAAAAATTTGCGATTTCGCATTTTGGAATTTCAGTGATCCTGTACCCAAGAGGTATGTCATAAGAAAACCCTGAATCACGAAATCGTGATGGGATTAATTTAGGTGCTAATCACTTGTATTAATGCTTTAATTAATCAAGATTAGTAATTAATTTCTTGTTTTCGGAAAAACGGGGATGGGGCTTTCGAGGGTCGACATTTTGAAAGCACTTTGATACAAGAAAACCAGAATCATGAAAGATTAATGAATTGTTGATTGTGTTTAAGAGTTTAATTAATCATGACTAAATGATACTTTGTGAAACGCGCGTCGGGACTTATACACTCATTTTTTCTTTTTATGACTTTTAATATAAATCATTTTCGGGATTTCGGCACCAGGACTCTGGAGTTGCTAACTGAAAATCATACCTCATGAAAAATTGAATCCCAAAACCTGAAAAAATCGAAAGACTTTTGACTCATTTTTAGGACTAAGGGCATCTCCATGAGTAGGAAATAGCAAAGTTTCAGGTTTAAGGGTAAAAAATTAAACTTTGTGTCGACACCACTCATGATCTGGAGTTGGCAGGCATAGTGCACGCCTTGAAGAAGTGGAGGAACTACCTCATGGGAAAGAGGTTTGAATTGAGGACAGACCATAATGGTCTAAAATACTTGTTTGATCAACCAAATTTGAATGCGAGGTAGAGAAGATGGTTGGAATTCCTCTATGAGTATGACTTCTATATTAAGCACGTCAAAGGAAAAGAGAACAAAGTGGTTGATGCACTCAGCTGGAGAGTGCATGAAATTCATTCTACAACCATTAGCATGTATCAAATGGATATTAAAGGCATAATTTCTAAGGTTGCAAAAGCTAATTTGCAGTACAAGGAATTGGTAACAAAATTGTAGCAAGGTAAAATGCAGCAGAAGGTTAAAGATTATGAATTGGGAATTGATAGAATTCTCATGTACAACATATTTT
Organism: Picea engelmannii; assembly: GCA_009831015.1. Classification (NCBI taxonomy): domain Eukaryota; kingdom Viridiplantae; phylum Streptophyta; class Pinopsida; order Pinales; family Pinaceae; genus Picea; species Picea engelmannii. Next base: position 112,184 of record ML803405.1, read on the forward strand.
ATGTACCCAATTCTCCTGAATTGAGGAGTACGTTTTTAAAATATATGCATAATGTACCTTATATTGGGCATCGAGGATATCATAAAATAGTTTCAGCAGTCAAGAGCCAATATTATTGGCCAGGAATGAAGAAGGAGATTGTTGAATACATTGCTAAATTATTGGAGTGTCAAAGGGTCAAGGCTGAACATAGACACCCAGCTGGGTTGCTGCAACCATTACCCATTCCTGAGTGGAAGTGGGAAGTGGTGAAAATGGATTTCATCACCAAATTTCCCAGAACAAGCAAGCAACATGATGCTATCATGGTGGTGGTGGAAAATATTACTAAAGTTGCCCATTTCATTCCTATGAAGGTTACTCATAGGGAAACAAATGTTATTGATATCTATATGAGGGAAGTAGCATTCTTGCATGGAATACCTAAGACAATTGTGTTTGACAAAGACCTAAATTTTACCTTAAAATTCTGGAAGGGATTATTAAAAGAGTTCAGAACAAATCTGAACTTCAACACAACTTATCACCCAGAGACAGATGGAAAAACAGAGAGATTGAACCAAGCGATAAAGGATATGCTAAGAATGTATGTGATGAAAAAACCATCTAAATGCGAAGATTATATACACTTGGTGTAATTTTCCTACAACAATGGGTACCAGGAATCACTGAAGATGAGCCCATTTGAGGCACTTTATGGTAGAAAGTGAAACACTCTAGTAAGATGGGACAACCCAGCTGACAGAGTAGTGATTGGGCCACCAAAGTTTCTCAGAGAAATGGAAGAGCATATGTCAAAGATTAAATTGAATTCAAAGGATGCTCAAGACAGGCAGAAAAGTTATGCTGACAAGAATAGAACTTACAGGGAATTTAAAGTGGGTGATCATGTTTTATTGAAGGTGAAGGCCAACATAATTTCCCTAAATTTTGGAAACTATTCCAAGTTGGCAAACAGATATTGTGGGTTGTTTGAAATCCTAGAGAGGATTTGACCAGTAGCTTACACACTTGCATTTCCTGCATCTATGTCTATACATAATGTATTCCATGTATCATTGCTTAAGAAATATATACCTGATGCTAATCATTTTATTGATTTGAATGTGATTCAAGTGGAGAAAGAAAGCGTTTTTCAAGTGCATCCAATACGCATTCTGGACCAGAAAATAAAATAGCTCTGGAATCGAGCCATAGGACTTCTAAACATCCAATGGAATTGGTACGGTCCTGAAGACGCAACTTGGGAGCATGAAGATGCTATGCAGGAAGAATACCCACATCTTTTTTAACATTTTGAAAATCTTGTTGATGTTGTGTAAATGCGTTTCATTGAGGATAGTGCAAAAATAAGGGGAGGGGATTGTAATACCCCAAGGTTGATCTCCTGCTAAATTGTAATGATGTTTAATGAAGTTTATAGGCTAGTGAGCCAAGTATTTATAAGTTGGGAGGCTTATATTTTTATTGGGCCAGAGAGCCTAGATACGAAGTCCAAAGAGCCTATTTTTGTATATGTAATTATGCATGTTATTAATAAAAAATACATCGTTGCATGTAGAAAAACCACGAAGAAAGAGTTATGGGGGACTAAGCTCCACTAGGAAGGGAAACAAGAGGGGGTTGAGAGGCTGGGAAAAAAAAGGGCTAAGATTGAGGTCTTAACCCAAGGGAATATTATAATATATTCCTAAAAGACTAAGGTTGGGAATAACCTATTATCCTAAGTTCCTTTGGGGAGAGGGACGAACTCTAAGTGGAGAGGAACAAGCTCTTGGAGAGCCAAGTGTCATCCAGGACGCATGCAAATTTATGTGTGGGAATTCCATCATTGTGGGGGTTCACTCTCACCATTATGATGATTCTTTCCATCCTTCCCATGCTTGCACTCACGCATTGAGCAGGCACACAATCAACCATTTCCACCATTGTTGAACCCTCTGCCATCGTGAACCTCTGTACATTGTTGAGTCGTCCCTTTCCTTACCCGATTTTACTACCTTGATTACCTGGTTGAGTTAAGAGCTAAAATGAAGAAGCAGGTTGTCAAGCTTGTGGTTTGAAGAGGCGGGTTGTCAGGCCTATGGGTTGAAGAAGTAGGTTTTCATGCCTATGAGAAACTCTCTCTAGGTGAGAGATATTTCTAGGGAAGTGATTTCTCTTGGCGGGCTTCCAACAGGAGCTACAGAGCTATGAGAGTTCCTCATCTGGCCTTTTGCTGAAGCCTTGGAAGGGAAGTGGAGCAGTCGATGGACTATGGAACAATGAAGGTGTATATTCCTGGGGTGGAACAGGCATGTGTGTAATGAGAGTCTGTGAGAGGTGGGTGTAAGTAGGCTCCTTGGAGGGAATCCTTCTTGTTGCATTGTGAAACCTTTTGTAGTCTCATCCTAGCCTAAGATTTCCTTTTCCCTGGGTGGAGGTTAGTCCCAACTCTAGGGTGGCCCACTGCTAATAGCTTGGAGCAATGTGGTCTAAGGATGGGAGGTTTGTGGAAGGTCTACACGCAGTTGGTGGTCTTTTCATAAAAAGATAAGTATAAAATCTATGTTAATTTTACATGCTATGTTTAAATGTTGGGTTTAGGTACATGTTTGTAGTTTATCAGAATTTCCTGCATATATTGCATGGATATGTTTATTGTCTCTTCCGCATGAATATGTGTATGAGCAGTATGTTTATATATGTTAAAATTTTCATTATATATATATATATATATATATATATATATATATATATATATATATATATATATATATATATATATATATGAACTTGAACAGAGAATGCATATCCTAGTGGATTAATACTGGGGTGTGCTACAGATCTTTACCAGAGCAGTTTGGTTTTGAAGTAGTGGTGTGTCCATGGCTAGGGAAGTCGGGGGATTTCAAAAGAGAGATGGATGGTGAGCGAGAGAGAGAGAGAGAGAGAGAGAGAGAGG
>ML803405.1:115254-130229 GCA_009831015.1 Picea engelmannii
GGGGTAGAGTGAGACAGGGGGAGAGAGTGAGAGAGAGAGAGAGAGGGAAGAGATTTTGGGAGGGATATAGATATGGGGATATAGAAAAGGAGAGGGAGGGGGATATAGAGTTATATTAATGCAGGTTTATCTGAATTTATTTTATCACTATCATTGTCACCTTGTTTTTCCTCTACGTGTGTTGCTCCTGGGTTATTTTTGCTAGGGATTTCTTCCGACCTAGGGTTTCATCCTTGTGCTACTTGGCTCACTTTCATTGCTACTTATTTTGGGTTTCCTTATTCAATACATGTCGGACTAATGGATTCAATATTTTTAGTTGGAATGTCGTCCACATAAACCAATATGGCCATTTCTTCCAACTGTCTGTTAGTGCTTCGGGTCCTTTGCATTAATTGACTGGGTTGTCCGAATTTTGGTGGCATAATTTTCTTCTTCCAGGAAAAAGCTACTATATATGTCAATTGGGTTCTTCACAAATTCTCACTTACTCCCACCCTATTTTCTTTGTCACTCCGTTTCTAAAAAAACACAAGTTATTTTTGTTAATCCTGCTTTTTCCCTTTTTATAGACTTTGTCATAAATGCTCTGACGCGCCCTTTTTTTTCCATTCACCATTTTTTCACTTTTCTGGTCATTTATCATCCCATCGTGTCATGTTTACTTTTACTACATACAGTCTCCTAAATTATGTCACACTAATTTACTATCTGCTACATGCTGTCATTCTCAACTATTTATCTATCACTTATGGATATAACTACTTTTTTTTGGATTTTTCTACTTTTTTTCTTATTTTTCTACTTTTAACTCCTACTATTTACAATATGTACAAGTCTAACTTATGCAATGTAACTACCGAGGGTTAGTGGGTCAACTATCCCTATACAGTTTTAGTCGACTACCATTCACCAATCCTTGAACTTCATTTAATGCTAAATCCTGCAACTGCACAACATTTCCATCTATGATAGACTTTATCTCATATGGTCCTAGCCAATGTATTCTAATCTTCCCTGGGTGCTGCAAATACTTACAATCATAGAGGAGAACCAGATCTCTTTGTAGTTATTATTCTTAATATGTCTGTCATGCCATGCTTTATCCTTTGCTTTCTATTCTTCTTGATGGAAACCAACTATGATTCTATATTCTTCTAATTCCATGAGTTGCACTAATCTTTCTTGTGATGCACCTCTTTATGTCATAGCTGCAATTGTTGCAATGCGCAGACTTGGTATCAAATACTCCAAGGGAAATAATTCTTATTTTCCATACACCAATATGAAAGGTGTCTACCTTTTTATATTCTTACATGTATTTCTATAAGCTCAAATTATTGTTGGTACCTTCAAATCCCAGTCATCCCTGTTCACATTACAAATCTTTTTCAAGGCATTATCCAATATATTTTTAAATGCTTCCACTGTTCCATTAGCTTGAGGGTGATATGGAGTGCTCTTCTGATGATGTACCTCAAACTCTTCAAGCATTTCCTGGATTTTATTGTTAATAAAGTGAGTCCCTTGATCACTCATAAAAAATATTTGGCATCCAAATATTATCACTACATGTTCAAATAGAAAGTGTGTTTCAGTCTCTGTGCTACAATCCTTCATTGTTTCTAGCTCATCGCATCTGGTCAAGTACTATGTTGCTGTAATAATATATCGTGCCCTTTACCTTCTTGATGGTGGATTAATCGATCCTACAAAATCTATTTCCCATTTATCAAATACTTGCACAATAACCTGTGGTCTGAATGGCATCTCATCCCTCTTGGATGGCTTTCCAACTCTCTGACATACATCACAATTCTAATAGTACTCCTTTGAATCCTTGTGAATTGTTTTCCACCATAATCCTACGTGAAATATCTTCTACGCAGTAGATTTCCTTGCATAATAATCTCCATCTATGTCTTCAAATGGGTCTTTCATGCTCCATCACACATCTTCTTAAAATGTTATTTGTTCCAATCTTGTATAAATGATCTGCAATCAATTGATAATATGCATCTCTTACTACCAAGTTCTTCTTCTACGGGGTATTAAATTCTCTTGAGGATACTCTTGTACTCAAAAACTCAAAAATGTGAGCAAAATAATCATCTGCAATTTGTATTGAAAACAATTGAGCATAAGTTATCTTCCAAACTGCTTGGTTCTTCTCCATTGGTTATCCTAGACAAATGATCAGGTCCTACATTCAATCTTCTAGGATTCACCACAACTTCAAATTCAAACTCCTGAAATAAAAACAACCATTTGCATATTCTTCCCCCCAACATTGGATTATTAACTAAGTATCTAACAGAAGAATGATTTGTAAACATCTTGAGGTGTTTTCCTAACATGTAATTTATGAATTTATGTAATGCATAAACCATATCTAGACCTTCTCTTTCTGTGTATTGTAGTTATGTTTTGAATCTAACATCTTTCTTCTTGCAAATTCTATAGGGTGATATATATCACCTTCTCCTGGATGTGTCAGTACTACTTCAATTGCTATAATTGATACATCCACATTCACATGCACATGAAATTATTTTGACCAATTTGGAAACACCATAATTGGTGTAGTCACCATATTTTCCCTCAAAATGCCCAAACTTTGCTGGCACTCATCATTCCACTGATACTTGATGTCATTTTTCAACAACTTCTCCATTGGTGAAATAATATATGCATATCTCCTTATAAAATTCCTATAATATCTTGTATGACCAAGTGTATTCTTCAACTGGCGCACTGACTTTGGTGGTGGTAAATTAACTATGAATTTTTTTTTAGCAGGATCAACTAGCAGACCCTGTTTACACACCACATGCCCTTAAAAAATCCCAAAAGGTGCGATGAAAATGAATTTATTAATTTTTAATGAAATATGACACTTTCTACATATATCCAACATCAATATTAGTATTGCAACATGATCCTTTAATAAACTAAACATTGTCCAATCATCCAGATACACTTCTAAATACTTATGAATAAAGTCCTTAAAGGATGCTACTACTACTCTCGAAAAAATTGCAGGTGCATTCTTCAAACCAAATGGCATTATTGTATACTGAAAGTATACCCATTATGTAGAAAATATTGTCTTATTTCTATCTTCTGGTGCAATCTAGATCTGATGATATCCTGAAAACCCATCTGTAAATGGATAGGCTTCTTAACCTCCTACATTCTCTGGAAATTCATTTGTGAATGAGGTAGGGAAAGGATCATGTAAACATCAATCATTCAGCTACCTCAAGTCAACACAGATCTCGATTCCCCCCTACTTATTTTCCTGCACCACCATGGGACTGATCGATTTTGATTCTTCCATAGGTTCTATGACACCAACTTCTAACATCTTGTCAATTTTTTCCTTCACTTTCTCCTTGTATATTGGATTCAACCTGTAAGGTATCTATCTTATAGGTTTGGAATCTAGCTTCAAAGGGATCTTCATCTCTCCAAGTTCTCCTGCTAACCCCTTCATCTCTAAAAATGTTGCTGGAAACAAGTCATTGTATTCGTGTAGTAACTCTGTGATTATTTCTACTCTCTGATTATCCCAATAATATCCAATACTTGCAATATTTGGGTTTTCTGCAGTTCCAATATTTACCTTCTTGATCTTCAATGGGGCTGCATAATATTATGACTCTATCTTTGGACCCTCTACTTATATTTCTCGTTCAACTTTTGGGATATTTATATTGTGTGGGTTACCCTCTGTTGGGTCTTCATTTTCGGCGACATGATAGCAAGGTAGAAAATGTAGAACTGTCTTTTTCTTCTGGTGTTGATAATTTGTTACAATATCTACTTCCGACTCTTCAAAAATCACATCCCTTACTAATTTTAATGTTTGATCTATCTCTAGACTCTCGTGCTCAAAGGAAAATGTAACAAAAAAGTTTTGTTGCATTTCTTCCCAATTGGCAGTTTCTCTGCGCTGCTCTTGTTTTGTGTACCAGTTCCTTGGAATTCATTCTATGGTGTGAAAAAGTGGTGTGGACATTCTTCTAGTGGTACTAATCTACATTGGACCATACACCTATCTATGTGTTCTCTAGGTTTTCCAATCCCATCATACTTTTCTAAAAATTTATTCTCTTGGTCTGCACCAAATCTAATGTGCAGTAACCTCTTGCACTGAAAACCATTCTTAATATTCTCCTTATGCGCACCCCACAAAAGGCAAGTGTTTCTTTCAATTCCATGTCTATAAATAATAACCTTTTATTCTCCAAATTTTCTAATTCAAACTTTGCTAAAAAATATTCTAGATTACTCTGACCATAAAAAGTGGGAGGTTCCCTTACCTTAGATCCAATCCATCTTAGTTTGTGTGTCATTCTGGCACATCTTCTGGTACATAATTCATGTAATCGTTGCTGCCAGTTTTCCAATCCTATGTTAGAGTATAAATCACAAGAACTAATAATCCTCCAACTCAACATTCTAGCTGCAGTTGGGTTGATGTAATCCTCTTCGCACATGGTAGTTATGTAAAGATGGTTTATATATTATGTAAGGATATTATCTGTTGGTTCCACATACCTTCATCCTTCTGAGGGATCCAGTGGTGTAATAAATATGTACTCTCTATATTCAAAGATCATCTTCCTGGTCTTCAAATTAATAATAGTTTAATTATGAAAATCCCAATCCAATCCCAACAATGTTGGATAGGATGTAGTATTATATACTATGTCAATGACTTCAAAGTTTCTCATGGTGCACACACCATCTAGATCTACTGGTATCCCATTCAATATTCCAATAGGCACCACTCTGTGTTGAGTTGCTAACTTCATCTGAATAGGTGAATATCCCAATTGAAGTTCTCCCATAACTTCCCATGTCTTCTTTTGCAGAACATTGACTTCAGACCCTAAGTCTAGTATGATATCCCCCATATTGAAATCTCCAATGTTTGCATTAAACCTGAATTCTCTACTTTTTCTTCTTTTCTTTCAGAACTGCTTGACTATCTTTACCCCTTCTTCTCCAACATTACACTTTTCTCACAGACTTTTTAGTACTTCAAGAGATGACCTATCATTTAATAGCTTGACACAAGATACCAAATTTTTTCTTAAATTACTAACCTTTTCTATAGGCTACTCTTTGTTGGTCTGATCAAATAACTTGGCCATGTCATACACTGGTACATCATTTACTCGCTTTGTTCCTGAGGTATATGCAATATTCTCCTTCAAAATCTCCTGTCTAGCTTCTTTGAAGGTCTCCTTTTCTTTGCATGCATCAAAATTTTGCTAAGGTTCAGCATTCTTATTTACCCACTAGTGTATATCCTCGTTCTGTTTTGCTACATCATCTCCTATCTTGGTTCCACCTCTAGTAACTATATTATGGATGTTCTTCCCAAACTCCTCTCTATTTTCTACAACAAACCATCGCATATTCTGATTATTCTGGTTCCTCTTTTCTTGTATCTTTATCAACTATGTCAGACAATCTTCTGTATCATGGTTCATTGCACGACAATACATACATGCTGCAAGTGAAAATGAACTATCTCTTGCATATTTTCCATTTTTCTAATAGTTATGACAAACTACTATTCCTCAGCCTCCTCCAAACCCTCTTCTTCCACATCCACCTCCTCTATAACATCCTCAATTACCCTGATTATCTCTGCGGTGTATTATACTGAGCTGACTGTGTATTCTTGTATTGTGGGGGAGTTGCACATTTTTGCGTGTTGTTATACTACGATGGTCCTTGAAACTATTGTGTGTTATTAAACTGTGGTTGCTGCACAGGTTGTGACGTCATTAATGGAGCCTGCACCTTATAAGTGTCTACAATCCTCTCCATCATTTCCAAATTTCTACAGTCCTTTTCTTCATGTCCAACTGACTTACAAAAGTTACAAAATGTATTATTTGGTATTGTATGATACTTCTTCATCATGGGACAATGATAGGGATCATGTCTATGTGTCTTACATATCTCACACGAGGGTCCTCCTAAAGGTAAAGGATTCAGCATACCTACTCCTATATGTACTGCGAAAATAGTGGACATCCATTCTTATGATGACCTTCTTTCTTGCATAATGTACACCGGACATCTTCCCTTTTATCCTTACCTTTACTCTTATTTAACTAAAATTTTAATTTCTTCAAGTCTTGTCTCAGCTCTTCCACAACTGGGTCTGTCTTCTTATATTGATTTTCCTCTAACTGTAAGGTTGTTTTCAGAGCCTCATCCTGATTCTATAACTTTTATTTTCTTGAAGGATACTTCAGATGTGGCAATAAAGAGTTAACAAACAAATGTCTATGTTTCATATCAGTAATAGGGAACTTCAACTTACCTTTCATCCTTTTAAACTTATGATCAACTTTCGAGATTGATTCTTCTATCTTCTTCTTAATCTCTGTCATCTCATTCATGAATTAATCCTCTGAGCTTGGCTTCTGAAATTCATTGATTAATTTCCTCTGAGCTTGGCTTCTGAAATTCATTGATTAATTTCCTCTTCATTTATGTGACAGTTGGGGGCTCTCTTATCGGGTTATTTACTGCAAGACCCATATACAAATCCAATGTGTGGTCTCTGAATGTGATTTCCAACTGCACAACCATCGTATATTCATCTGTAACTTGCTTAGCTGCCCAAATATTTTCACAGATGAAAAGATGCTTCTCTGGGTCCTCATACCCTTCTACATGAAAATCAAGTAAACTAATAGTGGGATATTGACCTGCCATTGTGAATTTTGTTTTTCTACCACCTTCATGTGGTGTAGAAACTTGGTTGTTTCTTACTGAATTACTTCCACTTAAATTAGATCCTCGTCCAAGAATTATTCTACCACTAATCACTTGTTTTTTAACCGATTTTTCTTCTTCAAATGTCTTAGTCGCACATGGGGTTGTGGGTTCCACACTAATTCAGATCTGGAATGGAGATCCTTCTTCTGTGCTGGACAAATGACCTATCACTAGTACACAATGAGAGATAAGTCACCAAAAAAATGACCAAAATCCTCATATAAATGACCACTTTTGATTTGGTGATCGTTGGTGGATAATTTTCGGTCTCTTATCACGTGACACAAAATGTGGTCATATTCAGTTTGGTTATTTATAGCTTGTATTGTGGTCATTGATTTGGTCATATATTTGGTCATCAATTGTCACAATTAATGACCAAATATATGACCAAATCAATGATCAGAAGACAAACTATAAATAACCAAACTAAATATGACGACATTTTTGGTCGCGTGATAAGAGACCGTAAATTAGCCACCAATGATCGCCAAATAAAAAGTGGTCATTTATATGCAGATTTTGGTCATTTTTTTGGTCACTTATATCTCATTTTGTACTAGTGTCACAGGTGCAAATCAACTATCTCAAGCATAAACAACACTCCAATCATTGGAGTATTTTAGGAATTTCACCCACAAACCCCTCACAGTTCCAAGCACCCCTATCAGGTACAAATCAGATTCAATCACTAAAGCTAAGTCATCACACTCACTAAGATCCTCCAACAACTCCCTCTTACAGAGAATAAGATTCTAGAAAACATGCTCTAATACCATGTTGAAATTTAATTAATGGTACATAGATATGCACTTATGAACAAAAAATTAACTAAAATTGTTTAAACTACTCTCAAAATAGCAGACTACATTTATACTAAAATTTTGGATTCCATGCCCAAAAGTGAAGACACTGCATATTATGGAAACACTCAGAACTATGGACTGATTATTTTTCCAAGGAAAACCTTGTGGGGAAACCCAAGGGATGCTTCCCCACATTTCTGGATGGCATCCCTAGTAAACTTGTCAACGTGGACTATTGTGCCTCAACCCTCAACTAGGGGGATTCTAACTGGGCACCTATTGGCCTAGAACTAACCAAATGCTAGCAACATTGGTGAAAACTAGTTGAGCTAACCCTTTGGGCTCAGTGTAGTAGGATGTCATGTGTTAATCTACATAAAAAAGAGTTATGTAAATTATGACAACAAATTTAAAACCCGTAGCAATTTAATCACGTGATTATATATTAATCTGAAAGATGTAAAAGAAGACTGCTCAAAACCTTTTGCTATCTCAATCAAATATGTCTCTAGTGAAGTCACCATATGTCTCTTTTATAGACTATAATAGATAATGGTTTACAATGTATGTATTCTCCTCCAATGGTGCGCCTCCCTTGAGGACGAAAAACCTTAACCCTAGCACCTATGACAGAGTGCCCAACCTTGCATAAATGCATGTGCTATAACTCCTAGTTGACTACACTTTAACTGGAAAAAGAGAAAAACCAAAATGCAACATCTTCTCTCCTAGAGATATACACCCTATCTAAATATCAACTATGCATGTAATTGCCTAAATTAGAACTGCACCTAATCGATGCTAAACTAGTGTATATAAATATGGAAAGGGCATGCACCTTGGTTGAACTGAAGACTGCAGTTCTAAATTAGGCTAAAGATGGCACATGCAAGCATACATGTTTCCTCAATCACATAACTTCCTATAGCAGTAGCTAATGTGATTCTCCTAGAAGATTCTTCATTACTGCACCCTCATCCATGCTTCCATCTCTGTTGTACATATTTGTTGAGTGTGCCATGATTGAAGAAGAATCACCTTCAGAGAAACAAGGTGTTAAAGCTAAGACTAGGTCCTAGGCTAACACACTTGGTTCATCCTCTAGACACTTGAGGTTTCTACAATCTATAACTATGAGGCTTGTGAAACTTGGAACAACATGAATTAATACAAAATGGGAAAACACTGGGAGAAGGATATGTATCAATACAACAGGAAAAATACACGCAAAATATGTGGAAGATGACTTAGTGTGTTTGTTTTCTGCACCTTTTTTGTTTGATATCCTCAGTGAGTATAACATCTTTGTGGCTGAAAGAGCATCATATACTTTCTATCTTTTTTTTATTAGTGTCAGGTCATGATTTTTCTGAAAGTGACTACAAATGTATGAATTTGTGACCATATTTTCATCCAACATTTATACTCTTGGTATATTTTACTTTTTTCATATCCAATTTTACTTTTTTCATATCCAAATGTTGTATGAAAATTGAAATCTAAAACCATGATGCAAACTGAACTCCATTCTACTGAAAATATGGAAACCCAAACTATATGCTAGTGAATGTGGATATGCTAGCTCTCCTTGTGTAGGAAGGGAGATATTTTTTTGACTGTTTCTTTTAATTACTTTTATGTTATTTATTTTCTTTTGAGCCCAATAACTAAAGATAGATCTTGCAGTAAACTTGTGAATGAATATTCACCGTAGATCTATGTAATGCTACTTTTCCAAAGTAATTTAATGCCCTTAGTTCAATGTTATTGTTACTGTGGTGGAGAATACTTCTAGAAAGGTACCTTCTGATGAAATGTTAATTGTTAGAATCAAATCTCGATATTGTGTTATATACCACTTCTTTTTCTTTCCATGCATTTTATTTCATGTGTGTTATAGTTGACTGACATCCAAGTCTAGATGCTAGATGTTTTGATCATGTACCTGCTTAGGGATCATACTGACAGAGCGGTTTCTTTGGTATTGGAAATAATCTATCCTTTTTTCACCTCTTATATTATAATGCTAAATATATGATCTGTTGGTTTGTACATGTAGAATGGGGACTCTTCTCATGTGATGAATTTTTTTGATGATGAAACCCAAGCTAGATAGGAAGTCAACACGTAATTCATCATACATACTTGATGAGGCTTATGCTACTAGGGTTGCCATTCTTTCAAAGTATGCATAACAAAGAGATCGTTTGAAGGTAAACTGAATTCTCTATATAAATTTTCATGTTTTATGGTGATTAATGCACATACAAGGGAAGTGTTTTTCTACTGATCGCATGCATTACACAATTGTTTGATAATTCTTCCTTTCATGCAAGAATGATAAAGACGCCAAGCATAGAATTATGCATATGTGCTCAGTTTCCTCTATAGGAAAGTATTCCCTACAAACTTCAAAGTATATGAATGGGAATTTGTATTTCACCTACGATTGGTTGTCCTCTACATAAATATCAAAGAAGAAATAGTCAAGATGAACTAGTGTAGACTCAATTGCGGATTAAACATGCAACTAGGAGGAGAGAATGGGTGGTACCGACATTGTTAATAAGGGCTAGAGTGTATTGTTCTCAATCTTTTAAAAGTTGGATTTGTACTTGGAACCGACCGAGGGTTTACCCAAACTCATGTTGGTGGCACTAGATTCACTTTACATGGAAACCTTGAATCACTATTTTTGACATTCCTTGCTTGAAATTAGAACTCATGAATCTGACAACTTTGTTGTCCAATCATTGTTTTTTTTTATTCAATATATCAAGGTTAATGGATTTGTACTTGGAACCGACCGAGGGTTTACCCAAACTCAGGTTGGTGGCACTAGATTCACTTTACATGGAAACCTTGAATCACTATTTTTGGCATTCCTTGCTTGAAATTAGAACTCATGAATCTGACAACTTTGTTGTCCAATCATTGTTTTTTTTTATTCAATATATCAAGGTTAAGTAAATAATATATATGATGTACATGCATATTTTAGGACTTATTCCAAGGTCCTTAAATAGCCAAACATATTGTCTCATTCAGCCATATGTGAAACAAGTGAATGATGAGACAAGAAACAAAGCAATTGGTCTATGTAGTAGACATGCATGATACAGTAATATCCTTTTGCAGCATAGTAGGGGAACTAGAAACAATAGTTTGTACCTCCTCCTCCAAGTTGATTTTTAGGGGAGAACGCATTTCATCATGATAACTATTTTGAAGTGTCATTGGTAAGTTTCAAGGGTGTAGTCATTTAGGGAGAAGAGCGCTCCAAATATAGAAACTTCTGATTTTTGCGTTGGCATGATATTCATATTTTATGGAATTGGTTGGTATATGGAGTAATTTTTAAGCTTATGCTTTGGGTTATTAAATGATATGCAAATGGTTATTTTCCATTTAGAACATCAAGAAGTGCTAGAAATGAAATGGTTATTTTTCATTTAGAACATCAAGAAGTGCTAGAAATGAAGTCAAGAAAGGTGGAAAGAATAAAATTAATTCTAAGAGTAAGAAGCATTCTGAAATGAACATCTCAAACAAATGCAATAAAACAATGCTAGATCTAGGAAATCTCTAAAACTACCAAAGATAACTCAAAGCATTGAATGTGGGAGGAATTTACTTTAAATTCTAGACATTTCCAATGGGTGCAAGAAAATTTCTTCTATCAATGTGAATGCATAATCTAATCCAAAGAATCAAGCATGTAAATTGGGATTTATAATGGGGAATTCTATTATTCGGGATAATGGTTCCTTTCAACACCCAAGGAGTAATGGAGAAAAAAATGTAAATCTAGGGATTAAAGGAGTAAAGTGTGTAAACTTGGATATTGTTAAATTCTAAACATTTCCAATGGGTACAAGAAAATTTCCTTGTATCAATGTGAATGCATAATCTAATCCAAAGAATTAAGCATGTAAGTTGGGATATATAATGGAGAATTCTATTATTCAGGATAATGGTTCCTTTCAACAACCAAGGAGTAATGGAGAAAAAAATGTAAATCTAGGGATAGGGATTAAAGGAGTAAAGTGTGTAAACTTGGATATTGTTATGAAAATGTAGCCTTTACTAAATGCTAGAAAATTTGGGAAGGATCAATAACTCTTATCAATCCCTCTCGCTACAAATATGAAAAATATAGTTCCTATAAATGCTCCAATGAAAGAAATTCAAGTAGAGCAAAGAAATCCCTACGTGGACAATTGAAATTTTTTGTTAATCTGAGTAATATGCTGGTTGTTGAGAGATCTCAGGTATGGATACGGACCCCAACCATGTCCTCTATTGAATAATAACAATCAAGAATACTTCCTAGTGGACGACAGTTGCAATTATATCAACGAACACCTGCAACAGGATGTTTGTCATATTCTGTCAGGAAGACCTTGACAATTTGACAAGAATGTAATACGTGATGGAAAACCAAAAACTTATACCTATGAGAAAGATGGAAAAATGCAAACACTCATGCCATTGAAGGATGAAAGAAGAAATCAGGTGTTGATGATGAATAACAAGGAATTCCTGAAGGATGAAACAGGGAGCAAGGTATGTGAACCAACAAAAGAGGAAATGAGTTTGGTTCCAGAAAACTAGACTCTATTGAATGAATATGAGATTGAGGTAGCTAATGGAATTTTTAGTGGTTGGTTGTCAATGGAAAACAAGGATCAACCAAGAGTATCTTTGATATAAGTTGTCACCAGTGAAGAAATTTTAATGAATGAACGAAAGGAAGGAGTTAAGAAGGGAAAATTTGTTTTGAAAATATGTGAGGAGTTACAAAACAAAGAACTTCAATCTTCAGAAAATTACAAAACATATTCATGTGAATAGGAAGTGGAAGCAACCAAGAGTGCTAATGCCCTAAAGCTATAAAAAATTATTTTCAAATGAATTTTGATTTATCTATTTCAAGTGCAGGAAAAGTGATCCTTATTGTACAGGTTCTTACTTTTACAGAGGAATCCTTGAAAGGGTTAATTGGAAGGAGTGTCAAGTTTTCAAAAGTATATCAGACCAGACTCAACTTCCTGAATGGTGAAGCATGGGATACTGGAGGAGACACTTGGACAACCACTGCAATGCTACAGAAAATAAGAAGTCCAATAGAACTTCATAGACAAGAGTCTGTGAACATTTTTAAGCTTGGGAGTATGATGCAAGGGCATCAATCATTTTTTGTTTGTTGACTTCTAGAAGTCTAGTTTGGTCTAGTTTAGTTGATTTTGTTTAGGATAGGAGTCAGTTCCTAAATAATAATGTTTAGTATGAATGTAACAATGGATTTGTTTCCAAACAACACTCTCGAGCTATTGAAGAATAATCATGGAATTTCTTACTTAAAATAAAATCGAGGGTCTAGCCGTTAGTTGGAGATTTTATTAGTATGGATCTGGAACAAACTTCTTGTGTATTTTAATGTGAAATTTGTATTCCTAAAGGTGTGGTTGGAATAATGAAAACATAGTTTCATTCTCTGTATATTTTTGCAAGAAACTGCTCCTTTGTTCCAAAAGACCATTTTTTTAATGTTGTGATGATCTTTCTGTTGAGATCGCGAGGGATGCACCGAGGTATCGTTTGATTGAATGTTAAATAATCAACTTCTTGTTGTGAAATAATGTTGGTAAATTGTGCATTGGAATACTAAAGGTGTAAAAGCCACCGTGGAATAAGTGAAAGCAATACCTTGTTTATGCCTGTAAATCAATGATGGAAAGGCGCTTCTGTTGATCGAGGAGATCGCTGCCAACACAGAGGAATCACGGGAAACATGGAGTAATTTCATTGGATGAACTACAATCTAGTTGGGAGCTATTAAATATTTGAAACCCTTGCTATTCGAATCGTGGGAAACAGGGAGTAATTTCGTTGGCCGATTTGCAATCTAGTTGGGCTCTATTAAATCTTTGAAACCCTTGTTGGTCGAGGAGGTCATTGTGAACACAGAGGAATCATGGGAAACAAGGAGTAATTTCATTGGCCGATCTGCAATCTATCTGAGCGCTATTAAATATTTGAAACCCTAGCCATGAGTCGCCTTCAAATGCCAAGTTAAACAGGAGGAAACCATTCCCATATTGAAGTTGCACCGTTGGATTAAGATAAAGAATGGTCACTATGTGCCTAGAAAAGTTGAAGGTTTGTTTTAATATTCAAACTAATATCAATCGTTGGATGGAATCATCGTATGGCTGGAGTGAGAGTTAAATAGTCAATTCCTGTTTGTTTTCAAGGGTTTAAGATATTTTGTATAGCTTTGGATGATAATCCAGACATTAGAATTGCGTGATGCAACTTTTGACTTGAATTCTTTTCACCCACAACAAAACAAATTGCAATAGTTGCGTTGCTTGAAAAATGAAGGAAAAACTGTAAGATAGAGAGATTCCTTTTGGCTTGGTAACAAGAGTTAAGTTTTTTCTTTTGTGCTGAACCTGGGTTTTTCCAAGGGCTCTTAAAATCCTTTGGTGTCTGCATCATTTACCCTTATTTGGAAGTATTTAGTTACTTCTGTTGCACCTTTTATGGGAAAAATATCAAAAATATTCTCCATTATAACACTTTATATTAATTACTTTGTACATACAAGTCCATTTGTTGTTTTTAAAACTTCAAATGATCTTTCAGTATGCATTTGTTTGCAAACTGGGTTGTGATAGTTTTATTATCAATCCATATCTTAAATACATGAATTATCAATCTACCATTGCAAAAAAACTAAAAAATTCATGGCATTGTGATCTCTAATATACACACCAAGTTATCAATTAGGATGTGGGAAAAAAAACTAATTACATTTAATGCAACTTCTTAACAATTAAGGTTAAAATTTGGTTTCAAAATTTAACTTCTTATTTATCTTTTGTTAAACAATGTTTTAATGGTTGTGTAAGCATTACAAGTTATCTTCTTAGTACTTAGATCAACCCAAATTTAGTAATAGACTTTATGGAAAAAATAATGCTAGAACAAATTAACAATGTATAAGCTATGTTGGCCAACTCGTTTATTGGAATTTGTAAAAATGGACGTTATAAAATAAGAAATAAAAAATGACATAAAACACTCTATGGTTCAAAACTCATGCATTGGATGGTCAATGAAAAATTTGTACTAATAGAAATATGATTTGATTACCTCCCCACACTATCCACCAATGAGCCTGACCCCTATGCTAACTCTATAAGAGAATTGAAGCATATGTGGCCCTACTATAATGTGATATGGGAGTATAGATGAATACATTTAATAATGATATTATCCACATTTTTATCCAAAAGAATTTTGGTGATCTCAATATGCATAAGTTTACCCTAAAACCTTTTGGGAATATGT
>ML803405.1:134329-149894 GCA_009831015.1 Picea engelmannii
TTTGGGAAAGGAAACGATCATCCACACAGACCACCGACCCCTGCAGTTCATACAGACACAAGGGAAGTTGCAGAACGATCGCCATCAGAAGTGGTCCACATACCTGCAACAATTTCATTTGAACATTAAGCACAAAAAAGGCAGCACCAATAATGTTGCAGACTGCCTCAGTCGACCACCCATCATGGCGCTAACTACTGTGCTCAACTCTTGTGGGCACGAGACTTCTGATTGGCCACTTCTTTACACAAGTGATCCCAAATTTGGGCACACATACAATACACTCTTGGAGGGTAGGCAAGTTCCCAATTTTCACCTCTAGGATGGCTTGCTTTGTCACCTAGGACACCTTTGTGTTCCTTCAAGCGAGCGTGCCAAGATGATTTGGGAGGCGCACTACAGTCGGTTCGCTGGGCATTTCGGGGTTGAGAAAACCGTGGCAGTACTGCAAAAGTATTTCTATTGGCCAAACCTTCGACAAGATGTCGGGAAGTACATCAAGTCCTGCACTGCTTGTGCCATTGCCAAACCGACCATCAAGAAGCAAGGCCTCTATACTCCGCTTCCTACCCCCAGTCGACCTTGGGAATCCATATCTATGGATTACATGTCAGGCCTTCCTTCTACTAAGCATGGAAATGACTGTGTTTTTGTGGTCGTCGATCGATTCTCAAAGATGTCCATTATGATGGCCTGCAAGAAGAATATCACGGCAGAAGCCACTGCTAAACTCTTCTTTGAACAAGTGTGGGTAAACTTTGGGATCCCACAGTCTATCATCTCAGATTGGGACAATAGGTTCCTCAGTACATTTTGGTCCAGCCTTTGGTCGATGCTGGACACCAAGCTCACCAAGTCCACAGCTTTCCATCCACAAACTGATGGCCAGACAGAGGTCGTCAACCGGATGATCGTACACATTTTGTGCATGTACAATTCAAAGCATCCATGCACATGGGATGAGAGCCTCCCCTACGTACAACACAGCTACAACCAGGCTCTCCATAGCTCAACCAACCACATCCCCTTTCAAGTGGGCTTGGGATTCCAGCCACTATGTCCCATTGACATAGCCATGCCATTTGTGGCTACTCAGGAAGATTCAGCTCATGTCCAGTCTGAGGCTGATAAGGCAAACAACTTCATTGTGCGCATTCAACACATCCGCCAACAGGTTCATGACATCTTGGACAGAGCCAATGCCAAGTACAAGCAGTGACATGATCAACATCGGGTGCCACACAACTTCTAGGTGGGCGACAAAGTGTGGCTACATTTGCAAAAGGAGTGCCTCGCTGGACCCCACCGCAAGCTTCGTCCACTCCGATATGGGCCGTACACCCTCACCAAGGCTGTAGGGGAAAATTCCTTTGAGCTCAGCATTCCACCATTCCTTGGTCTGCACCCAGTGTTTAATGTGGACCGCCTTCGACCCTACTTTCCACCTCTACTAGACACATCCGACATGGCAGAACGACTCACACCAACAGAGTTAAATCCAGACTGCATGGAACAAGCCAGAACTGATTGGATCATGGATACACAGATCAAGCACACCCGAAAACAAAGGATACTGCTATATCGAGTTGTCAAAGCAGGCCAACTCCTTCACCAAGGAAAGTGGCTCACCAGGGACCAAGTTCAGCAGAAGTTTCCTCATCTCATGGAGGAACTCAACGCAATGGGGACCATTGCTTCTTAAGGGGGGAGGAATGATCTAGGTGGATATTGGTGGCCACCCACCTATTCCACTTGGACCCCCACCATTACTTCTTTCAGTTTTTCAGTTTCCGCACAGTTTACTATTTTTAGCAGTTTTTCGGGTCCTGAACTTTCGAAGCCGTTTTGAGGCCCTAAACGGCGTTTTTTGGGAAAACGGGGAGCAACATGGATCATAAATCAATGTTTCTCACCCAAAAGTTGTATTCCTCGGATAGATATTTCTAACAAGGTATGGAACGCATCAAACGGAGATAGTATGCCAAAGTTACGTCCTCGGGAAGTTGATGTACCAACTTACCCAAACGGGGCCCATAGTCTTGGCGTTTCATCTCCTAGGGTTAGGTCTTTGGATGTTTAGGGTTTTCCATTGTTTCTCAATAAGAATAGGCCTTCGAGCCTCATTGTAACAGAGTCCAGAGGCCAGTAGCCACCACATCTCTTCTCATAGATAAGCTACCAGCGCCCTAGCTAGTTTATTTCCATTCTGTCTGTAAGCATATTTCAGTCATTTGTTATTAATGAAATGAAGTCTTATTTCCGCTGCATCTCTGCGTTTATGTGTATTTATGTATTTCATTGTGTTCCTACATAAATCGGGATCAAAATTGGTCATTTATCTTGGTCTTTTTTAGTTAGCTCACTTAAATTTATCAATTTTGGTCATTTATCCCTTGAAAAAATTGTGGTGACCAAATGTTTTGGTCGCCTAGTCAGTTTTCTCTCATTTTGAACTAGTGTATGGTTTTCCTCTCATATGTGGCGTGCAAGATATCCTCAATATGCCCCGTGGAACATAGATCCTGTACCTCTTCATTGTCCAATCCCTCTCACTTGACTACTTTCCTCTTCTTACTATTCATCTTATATTGTTAGGGTCGTCCGTTGTGCATCACTCCTTCTTTTCTTAATATCTCCATGTTCTATTCCTAATTCATAAGGATAGGGTCCATTTCTTCCTTCTTTGGGATACCCTCCAAAGCCTTCTCCATATCTCAGATCTTCCTTAGTGCTTCCCCCAGTTCCCCCAAGTGCGCAGAGTGATCTAGTTTTTTTATTCCATGGTCATCATGCCTTTATCATGTAATAATATCTTGATCGACATGTAAAGTGACCTAATGTACCTCCCTCTTGGTCCCTTCAAGAAATAATTTTCTATAGCAGTGTATGACTTTGTTGTATCTACTGCAAACTAAGTAATAAACCCTGTAATAATATTGTCTAACCAGAAATCTACTACGCGCATGAATTTATTATTAACCATTTCCAATCACACAATATTCTCACTAGTCCACTCTACAGGCCTAATCCGATTCGTGGGATGTGTATCCTTCAAATTCAATATCCACTCTTGCAATAAATCTGGAAAATAACAGAAAAATTCCTCATGCAAATCAGTAAACACATACCTCTATAAATATTGATGCGGTGTATACCAGGAACTTCTGTTATCTTTTTGTGTGAACTCTAGTTGCTTTGTCTCCAACCATCTTTCTGTCTATTGCTTCATAGAATTACATGGCATAAACATCCCTTTTTACCACTGCATATTCTTCATCAAAACCCTCATAGGATGTTCTTTTGAGTTCTAGTCGGCAACAAAACCATTTGTTGGATGTATGGGCTTACCCATGTTCTACCTTAGTTCTCCAACAAAAACCTTCTCACCATTGGCCCCTCTGGTAAACTAGAAGAAAACACTAATCACAGAGGGCACAACACAGTCTCACCCGAGATGGCTTATGGGTGATTGCATGACCCAAGTGTCTGCAATCAGGGAAGGGGTTCGAGATGTTCTAGTTCTTCTACTCTTACTTTAACATGTATTCTACCATAACATTCATTAGATATACTATTGTATCCATTCATTAACATTAATTATACATGATTATCCTAGCACGTGTTGTCAATAAACCATAATAGATGCATTCATCTATCCATTCATTCACAATTGCAGAAACTAAAAAAAACATTGAGACACATTGCAACAAAATATTTCACTGTGGTTCACCCCCTTGGGGTATGTCCACAAATATATTCTTCTTTATTAATTCTTCATCAAAATAGTGTTGCATGCATTACATCAAAGGGTGCATTTAGAATGCACATAATTTTAGTGGTGAGACAAACCAGTGTCGCACTAAGATCCACAGCTTGTGACCCGACCCTCAATTATATTCCATAAGGCTCCATTAGCTCCTCAACTATACAACCAAAATTGAACATATCCAAGACCCAAAACTCAAAAATGTTCTCCAAAATAGATTCTTCACACCCGATTTCTAAGACAAATCCCCTAGTTGCCTCATACATTCTCTATTTATACTACAAAATGAGTAAAAACACTTACATTATACTCCAAAATCCTAATTCTAAGTGGACTCAACTTGTCCACTTTCTAACTGTCTTCCACGTGATTGGTCTTCGATCCAATCATTTCTTGATTTGACTCTGCACTGGCCTTCCTTCTTTCTTGGTGTGCTTCTTCCTTTATCTTCTATCGTGCTACTTTCCCTTCTTTCCTGGTGCGCGCTGCTCCCCATGGCTCATTCCTCGTTTTTTGTGTTGAACCAAAAACTTTCCTACTCCAACAAGTATATTGCAGTTTAATGAATATATTTTCCTATTATTGTATATGGTTTTATACTTTATCAAAAAATTCTCCAAGACTTTACAAGGTTTTATAATTTAGTGAAGGATTCGCGAAGATTTTACAAGATTTTATAATTCAGTGAAAGATTCGCCAAGAGTTTACAGGATTATATAAATGACTAAAAGATTCACCAAAAAATATATATATACATATTATATTATTGATAAAATAGCCTTCAATTTTTCCTATGTAGCATGGGGATTCTACCATTTATTATACGTATTAATTTAGGGGGGGGTTCTTAAAATCACCCCTGGTATGGGATTGAATGGGTGTGAAGGTCATATGGTGTCCATTGCTATGTGTTGAGTAACTTCATGGCATGAAAGAGGGGTTATGGTAGTAATTTTTTGAGGGTTGGATATCCCGAGTGAAAGGATATTTTCGATCTTGCTTATGTGGAAAACACATGTTGTAATAGTTTTTCTTGTGGAAATTCTTGGGTAGTGGAATGGTTAGAAGAAGGTTGCAGAGTAAGGTGATGAGGGGGTATTCTTAGTAGGTTGCATTTGATACCATTTTCCATTTTTAGTTAAAATATTTGTTTTCATCCAACTATGATACTTAGTAGAGAAGTAGTAGTGTCATGGAAATCCTAGAATGAAATATGAAAAAAAATTGATGGGGGTGACATGACATTCCACTGTATCGATAAGAAGCTTCATGGTGACAGTGCCACATTTGGTTACTAGAATTTGATAGCTATCATCCTTGAGCTAATCGATTTTATAGGGGTGGGGGTGAGATATTGTTAGGAGACAAAGGGAATCGACCAAGTTCTATGATATTAAATTCTTTTGATTATTGTTTTCAAAAATCACAACATCCATATAATCTTTGATTTGGTGGTTGTGGCTAAAAAAAAATTCATGAGAGGAAGTATAATCTTTCTTAAGTAAAATGATTACAATGGGAAAAGTGGTTGTGGGGTTGTCTATTGTGATGAACTTGGGTTCTTGGGGTTATGGATCAAGACTGGGTTGCTAGTCTATGAACAAAGTCTTTGTTGCCTCAAAGTTGTGAAGTGACCTAGATCCCTTGGAGGATTGGCTATGATTTTGATGGAAATGACAATTATGACATAATTTATATGGTGAAGGGAATGGATGAGAGTGTGGATGCCTAAAAGAGTTGGATGATTGTAGGGGAAGTTCCAAAAAGTAGGTTTATGGGTAATTTTATTTTCAATGTCTAGGGAATAATGAACTACTTGATTTAAAAAATGATTTTGAACATTGCTATCTCTTCCTTTAGAGAAGGTAATCATTCAGAATTTTTTTTATCAACTAGTACTTCTTTTGGATCCAGGATTTGTGGTTGAAGTGAAAACTTGTCCACAAGACTTCTATAATTTGGTGAACAAGTTGGCCATTATATTTTCAAAGGTGAAGTGAGTGGGAAAGCAGTTTCTTTTGATAACCTTGAGGGTATACAAATTCCCTTAGTTCTTGGCATAGTGCATCCCATGCGGATATTCAACTCATTGTTGTGAGGTAATTATCATGTAGCTCCAAAATGAGAGAGGAATCATGAGTCCATGATTGTTTCCACCAAGTGAGTTCTAAACCTATCATATTTATTCTAGATAGTTGAATATTTTGATCTCCAATTATATTAGTCTAGGAGGAAATCAAAAGATGCATACTGATCCGAAAAGATCTTTTACATGAATATGGTTGAATTATTATGCATGTGTTAATTAACTAATTAGGAAGCTTAAAGAAAGAGGAATAATTATAGAAGAAATGTGTCAACCATATAAATATGTACAGAACTAAAATGAAGCATAAAACAACATCAAACCACAACACCAATGTGATAACAGAGTTCGGCAATCTCGCCTACGTCTCTGGGCCTTTGTCTCAGTGGGTGAGGCTTTCTTATTTATGTTCAAAGCTCAATACGTACATCAAAACATTTCCAAAAGGTTAGAAAAATGATCTGTTCTGTTCTACCAAATCTCAAGAACCCAACAGAAGAAACGGAACTCAAATCGGATGACCGGAGCTCCCAGAAATGGCCCGCAAATGTGCACTCCTCAACAACTTACCTGCATAAAAATGGATTTGGATTTTCAAATATTCAACATAAACCTACTATGAATCTTCCTCTCATGGCCTCAAGGAGGATTGGTTTATATAGATCTGAATTTGGTAACCATCTCCCAATTTCCCCCCAAGATCTGGCCTCAAAAAGAGCCCAATATCCCCCAAAAAGGGACAAAAATCTCCAAAAAGGGTCCAAAAATCACTATAATATAGTTTAAAACCCACTCTGCATATAAAATTGGGAAGAACCACCTACGCACTAGCCCATGGTCCTCTCGACATGCTCCCCATTTTCTCAGGCGAAGCGCTAATGTACCTGTGTGTTGGCCCCTGGTCTCCAGGCACCCGGTCGCATAACATGGCCCATGTGGCTAGCCAACATACCTCCACACACCAATTCAAATGTGTATATTTGAGACTTAAGTCCTCGGTCGGTCAGGGTTGGCCCCCACCGATTGGGGCTAACCCCCATATCTTCACAACTGTCAACTTTTAATAGAATTGTGTCGAGTATGCAACAAGACACACCCGCAGCCCAGACGGTTAGCGCCCAGTGGTTAAGGCGTTGGCGCCCGAGGAGGTCAGAGGTTCGAACCTCCCAGACTAACAAAATGTTTACCCATTCTTCATTGGGAATCCATAGGGTGCCATGTAGCACCACCTGATTGGGCCACGTGGCAGACCAGGATTGGACCACATCGTCCAATAGTACGCCTGGTCACATGCCACCTATTCGACACGTCAGCAAGCCGTACGCCTCGTCACCTGCCACATGTCCGACATGTCGGCTATTCGTAGGCCACATGTCCATCTGTCGTAAGTCCACATCATTGTACAGACTGCCACATGTCATCCACACAGTGACATGTGTCAAATTCGTACAGTGCCAACTCAGCTTGAAAATGAAAAAAATGGGTGACACATGTCACCTCCTAGTGATGCCACATCAACATGATGATGTCATCATGATGTCATCCTGATGCATGCTGATGTCACCTATCGTACATGCTGACATCAACGTTGACTTTGACCTGCTTGAATTTTTTCCTCTTTGGAAAAATGAACAGAACGTGATATCAGGAGCATACGACGTCTGTTTGAGCCCATTCAAGTTACGTTCGGTTCATATCAACGATTCCTATGCACACATATGTTTTGAAGCCATTATGAAAACTTTGATTTTTAGGCCTTTTTTAGCCCCATCAAGCTCCTGGATCCGATTCTGGATCACACCTCCCCACTAAAGGACCTTTTGGTCCCCAAAATGTTACCAACCAGTCATCAAGATCAGGATCGGCCACCCATCTTGTTCCCTATCTTTGAACTCTGTCCTGTGCACCTGTCTCATCAAGATCAATTGTAACACAATCATGACAACTAACATCGTATTGCTAGCCATTTGTATCCTGACACATCTTACTGAAGCCACTATCACCCATGTAGACAAGATTAATAATGATAGCATCAAAAACATGTCTGCAAATGAGCTGATATACTTGTAATATTTGCACGACATGATCTTATCTTGATCAAACAATGATTGATTTTCCATTCAACAATCATCTCCTGCTCTTGCTTAAGATTTATTACTTCATTTGAAACAATTATAGGTTTGTTGCTTGATTGAACTGCCTTCATTTATTGTTCCATAGTTTGAAGAGTTTTATTTTCCTTAACATGATGAGCATGAACCACATAATCTTGACCTGCTTTGGTTAATTGGTATTGATTCTTTGTCCTGTAGAATATTTCTTTACGATCATATAAGTATGGACTTCGTAAGACCATTCTACATTCACTTAGTGGCACTACATCACATGTTACCTCGTCCACATACTTAGATGAAATAACAAATTTTAATGTGCATTGTTTGGTTATGTGCATTTGATGATGGTTGCTTATCCATTTAAGTGTGTAGGGCTGACGATGTACTTGTGTTTTTAATGCCAATTGCTTAACCAATTACTCTTAAATTAGACTAGATTGAGATACACTATTGATTAATGTATCAACCTTAGTGTGTCTAATTATGACTCTGATGTAAAACAAGTTACTTCTACAATCAATTCCTTCACCAATTTTCCCTGTCATACCAACTAGTGAGACCTTTGATTCATCACCTGAATCTGATCCCAAGTCTTTCAGTCGTGTTGTCATTGCAGCTATTTGCCTTCCCTTCTTTTCCTTGAACCACTTTGGTCTCTCCTCGGGATGAAACTACCAACAATGGTCCTCATCATGCCCCTCTTTCTTGCAATGCGTGCAAGAGGTCTTCTCTTCCTTTCTCGTCACTGCATTTGAATTCTTTCCATGCCACTTCCTCTTGTCCTCTTTCCTTGAAGATGATTCCCTTGATATACCAACACCTATTTTCCCTGCTTCAATGTATGTCGCTTGAACAAAAACCTCATCAAGATTAGTAGATCCAAACATGAATACAATATTTCTAATATGTGCAGGTAAACGTCCTATAAACTTCATAAGAGTTTCTTCGGTATGTAAAGGGATATCTAACATCAATGCAATTTTTCAAAATCCATCTGTGTATTCTTGCATTGTTTGTCCTTTTCTTAGTTTTAAATCTTGCCATTCAATTAACACTTTTTCTTTATAACCCAAAGGATATAATTTCTTCCTAAGTGCATAAATGAAACTTTTCCATGATGAAAAAACATTACCCACTTGTTGCATTCCATTTTGAAACTTGTTTTTCCACCAGATGAGTGTTGTTCCTGGAAGTCTCATTGATGCCAACTTGATTTGTGTGGCCTCATCCTTGATCTGTTGCACACTACAATAGACCTCCATCTATCTGACTCAATTGTCAAGTATCTCTACATTTACTTCACCATCATACATGGGTAATTCGAATTTAACATCAAGTTTTAATAAAGGCATTTCATTCTTATGTTTATGAACATGTTTCTTTGAATTGGATTTAGAACTTGAACTTGAAGAAGAAGGAGAAGAAAGAGGTGATAATGGAAGTGAAGGAGGAATATGAGGAGGATCCTCTCCTTCTTCACTTTTTCCCTTTGAAGATTCACCCAGATTTGGTCTTTTCTGTTCAAAGTAATCATCATACAAAACCTTCATCATCTCTGACATGGTGAAGAAAGTTTTTCGAAACTCTTTCTCATCCTGAGAAAGTCCCTCTTCCGATGCCATCCTCTCGCTTTGAGAAGTTCTTTTTCTCAATCCAATCAATAGATTCTCTTCAAAAATCTCTTCTTCACCACAAAGTACATTTTCCCTGGTTAACATGCAAAACTCAAATCCAAATGTCAACTAGCTCTGATACCACTTGATCTGAAAAGATCTTTTACATGACTATGGTTGAGTTATTATGCATGTGTTCATTAACTAATTATGAAGCTTAAAGAAAGAGGAAGAATTATAGAAGAAATGTGACATCCATATAAACATGTACAGAACTGAAATGAAGCAGAAAACAACAACAAACCATAACACCAGTGTGATAACGAAGTTCAACAATCTCGCGCACGTCTCCGATCCTTTGTCTCAGTGGGTGAGGATTTATTATTTCTGTTCAAAGCTCAATAAGAACATCACAATAGTTCCAAAAGGTTACAAAACTAATCTAGTATTGTTCTACCAGATCTCAAGAACCAAACGGAAGAAACGACACTCAAATCGGATGACCAGAGCTCCCAAAAATGGTCCGCAAAGGTGCCCTCCTCAACAACTTCCCTGCATAAAAATGGCTTTGTTTTGGAAAATATTCAACATAAACCTACTCTAAATATTCCTCTCATTGCCTCAAGGAGGCCTGGTTTATATAGATCTCAAGTTGGTAACCATATCCCAACTTCCCCCCAATATTTGGCCTAAAAAGAGCCCAATATCCCCCAAAAAGGGCCAAAATCTCCAAAATTGGTCCACAAATCACTATAATATAGTTTACAACCCACCCTGCATATACAATTGGGTGCATCCCCCTACGCGCTAGCCCCTGGTCCTATGGGCGCGCTCAACATTCTCTCGGGATAAGCGCTAGCGTACCAGTGTGTTGGCCCCTGGTCTCTAGGCCTCGGTTGCATAGCATGGCCCATGTGGCAAGCCCCCATACCTCCACGTGCCAATTCAAAGGTGTAGCTCTGATCATTAAGCCCCCTGTTAGTCAGGGTTGGCCCCCGCTGACTAGGGTTGGCCCCTACCGACTGGGGCTAGCCCCCGCCGACTGGGGCCAACCCCACATCTATGCAACTGTCAACTTTTAATAGAATTGCACCGAGTATGCAACAAGACACACCCGTAGCCCAGACAGTTAGCACTCAGTGGTTAAGTTGTTGGTGTCCGAGGAGGTTGGAGATTCGAACCTTCTGTCCTAACAAACTTTTTACCCAGTCATCATTGGGCATCTACAGGGTGCCACGTGGCACCACCTGATTGGGCCACATGGTAGCCTAGGATTGGACCACATTGTCCAACCATTCATCCAGTCACCTGCCACCTATCTGACATGTCAGCAAGTCATACACCTAGTCACCTACCACCTGTCTCACACATCATCTAGTCTTATGCCAGGTGTCCATTTGTCATATGTCCACATCGTTGTACGAACTTCCACGTGTCATCCGTACGGTGACACGTGTCAAATCCGTACAGTGCCAACTCAGCCTGAAAATGACGAAAATGGGTGACACGTGTCACCTCCTGGTGATTTCACATCATCATGATGATGTCATCATGATTTCATGTTGACTTCATCATAACGCATGCTAACATCAACGTTGACTTTGACCTTGTTGACTTTTTACCTGTTAGGGAAAATGAACAGAACGCGATATCAAAAGCATAAGACGTCTGTTTGAGCCTGTTCAAGTTGTGTTGGGTTCGTATTGATGAGGTCTATGCACACGTTCGTTTTGAGTCCATTATGAGAACTTTTATTTTTAGGCCTTTCTGAGCCCCATCAAGCTCCTGGATCACATACTTTGTATCCACTTATTCATCACTTCATTCATTTTTCCATTATACATGGAAAAATGGATCTTAATATAATTGAAAGGAGTGATATGGATATGTAGTGACTTTCTTGTCCATATGTCCAATGGAAATGCCTAATTGTTGAAGG
This sequence comes from Picea engelmannii, assembly GCA_009831015.1. Classification (NCBI taxonomy): domain Eukaryota; kingdom Viridiplantae; phylum Streptophyta; class Pinopsida; order Pinales; family Pinaceae; genus Picea; species Picea engelmannii. The sequence continues at coordinate 145,848 of ML803405.1, forward strand.
TAATGAGATTGATTTTCTAGGTACTAGTGAAACATATTACTTTCTAGTGAATGATGTGGAGATGGTTATGTCCATGGGCTCATCATGAGGATAGTTTTTAACACTAGCTCAAGATGTGTTTTGCAGTTATTATCAATGGAGTGGATGTCTATCTCGTAAAACCAATATATTTGGTAGTGATAAGGAGTTGTGGTTTATTCTTTGTATTTGTATGTTCCTTCTCAAAAAATAAATGAGATATTGTAGATCCAAATAGTATATAGAAATATTACTTCAAATAAATTGGCTTTATAACTCAACAAAAGAGAGATGAACTATTGCAATGTTGTAGGTGATGTGATTGGGGATTTGGATCCTAGGCACACCAATCATGAGAGTTAAGGATACATCAATGGTATAACTCTGTGGGATAATGGTAAACCATGTTCTAGTAAAGGTTATAATACCTTATCACACTAGGATATAATGGAGTGTAGGTTTAGAGACACTAATACACTCCCTTGATAAATAAATTGAGATTTGGTAGACATTGGGAGGCCTTAGCACACCCGTCTACTTTTCATAACTTGTTGATGAGATCATTTATGCATTCTATAGGTTGTGATCTATGGCTCTAGTACCAATCAATTTGATCATGTTAAACTCAACTATGAATAATAGCATTGAAATCCAACAAGAAAAGACAGAGGATTTTTGCAGAAGAAGAATATGTTCCATTTTTTGTAATACATGACAACTTATATATAAAATATAGAATGATCAACATGTAACCATGTCAATATGTTAATATATTGATCATATATGATCATGAAAATATTGAAGTGACCGTTATTTAAATATATTAACTACTAGGTACTTAGTCTATCTTACATGGTTAATGATCTTCTCTTTCCTCGAGCTATGCACTTCTCTCCTTGAGTGGCATGCCTCTCCATATAATTTAAGTTTCCTTAGTTTCCATTAATATTTTCCTTTGTCACCCCGGGCCTCATAGGGGACCTACTTATGTCATCTTGTTGAAATCACATGCTTTTTCCAACAAAAGACCAAAATTCATTACTTTTGAGCATTGTCCCTCTTTTCCTAGCTATAAGGGTGGGTAATCACTTCTTCTCCTCATGGAAGGTGTGACTAGTCTCTTGTTTCCTTAATGCAATAAGTGTCTTCCCCTAGAACCTTCTAGATTTGATAAATTATGAGGAGATTAATGAAGGATTGGTTGGATTTGATGCATCACGTGCCATGGCACTTGCGCATGACCTGTTTCTCAATAAGTTATAGTCTTTGAACCTATCTCTATGTCTCCTCCATTATTCTATAGAAGAAGGGAAAATGAAGGGGTAGGGAGCTCAATTGATGATAGACTTATGCTGCCAAAATATAAGTAGAGAGAGACTCTTTCTATAGTCTTCATATTTCATTATTGGTATAATCACATTTGAGGCAGAGGTCTAAGGAAGTCTCGGGACCTTGGAGCTAGAAGGTACCTAAATAGTCTCAAGGTAACACTATATTGTTGTACTTTCTTTCACTATTAATGTGTATCTATGATATTTCCCCTCCAATGTCTGTAAATTGTTATGATTTCTTTGCAAATATTGGCATATCTGTCTTTTCTTGAGCAAGGTAGATCATATCTAATTTCCATATATATTATTTTTATGCCAAACAAGTTTGAGGTAGGTTTGTTTGTTGTTTGTGCATAGGGAATTGATTGCAGAAGCTAGGGGTGAATTCTTTGAGTTGCATCAATCAGGATCATGCAAGGATGAATGTTGGGAAAAGGTATGGCCTACCCTCCTATCTTGTTAGTATAGATTGAATGAAAATCCTATATCTAGTGTGAAAGATCATAGAGTTTTATCCATATTATGTCTTTGATCTCTGTGATCAATGAGAGGGATCACCTATTTGTAGGAGATATTCCTCTACAATAATTGGTTGGAAGAATTAATATAAATCATGTTATTGCATAGATTTAGCAATAGTTTGCTAGTTATGATTGAGGAGTGCTAGTTTTAGTTTTGAATTAATTTCTTATTAGAATTTTTGCAAGCATATTATGGCATTGTAAGTATGGAAGGAGGGGAAACAAGGTCTAACTCTATATCAATAAATAAAGATTCAAAAAATCCACAGTACTCAATCAATTTCAAATTAGGTGACAATTTCTAGCTACATTTCCAAAAATAAATATTCAAGAAATCTTATCTGACATGTTATTGACGAACCACTACATTGGTGATTTCCTAAGGTTTACTCTTTTAGTTTTGAAGGGGAGAAGTTTTACAAGCCTATTTGCACTCTAAGGTTATATCAAACTAAGAATATGTAGGGAAAGTGCACATGTACTCAAGAGGCTAATTTTGAAGAGATATATAGAGAAGAATTTATGTACCCTTAGGATGCACTTGCATGAATGAAACAATCTATTACATGTACAAATTGTTTTATAGTTTCTTTTAAATTATTTCAAAAATCGACACCATTGATTTGGTATATACACTCACACATAAATTCTAGAAAGTATATATGTTTATTTCTCAATTAGAAAAGTTCTAAAAAATTAGAGATTATTTAAAAAATAAACAAAATATTTATGATTATATATATATATATATGGAAAGATTAAACTAAGCATATTCATCCTCAACCAAAAACCATTAAATATAAAAAAAAAATGACAAACCGAAAATACATCTTTTTCTCTTAAAGGATAGATGACAGAACTTGTAACATACCTGAACATGTAGTAATACAATTAACGTAGATTGATCTTAGTTTGAGATCTATAAAGGGTAGCTTTTTCATTTTCATCTTCTTCCAATTACCTTTTGCATTTCCATCTATAAACATGATTTTTAAAAATATCTCACGTTTGATAGTGCCCTTCTTGGACAGGGGATGGGTGAATTTGCCAAGAACAGGAATATGCATGGTAAGTCCAATCTCCTACTCATAGTTAATATCCCAATCTGTTACAAAGTCTTTCATAATACTCAACAAAATGTTGGCTGTAAGGCACTGTAACTGATATGATCATGCTTGTCTTGTCATTGGCCTTCACTGTATCAAATTTATAACTTTAAATATATATAAAAAAAAAAAACTTAAAATAATAATTTAAGTTCTCATAAATATGATAAAATTATAAATTTCAACCAGCCATCATCAAAATTTTCATTTATAAATGAAATTACAACAAAATTTCTGGAAAGAAATTTCATAAATGAAATTACAACAAAATTTATGTAAATAAATTTCATAAATAAAATAAGTTGTCATAAATATGATAAAATTATAAATTTCAACCAGCCATCATCAAAATTTTCATACATAAATGAAATTACAACAAAATTTCTGGAAAGAAATTTCATAAATGAAATTACAACAAAATTCCTTGAAGAAAAAACAATTTATGCAAATATTAACTTGCCCTTTCAAAAAATCTTAATTATAATGCAGTACAAAATCCATAAATGAAATTTTAACAAAATTCCTTGGAAGAAATTTCTTTCAAGAAAAAATAATTTATACAAATATTAACTTACCCTTTTAAAAATCGTAATTATAATGCAGTACAAAATTCATTCGAAGAAAAAGAAATTTCTAAGAGAAAATAATTAATTTATGTAAATATTAACTTACCCTTCCAAAAATAGTAATTATAATGCATTTTCGTTTCTGTTATAAACTTTGTGAGCTCAAAATGAAGAATACATGGATTGATTGTGGATTTGAAGGAGTACAATAGTTTATGGGGCGTTAGGGCAGACTTAGCTTTAGCTCTGGTCTTCGAATCCCAGCATGGCAATTCAATATACTTTGACAAATCGCAAGATGGGATAGGAAAGATTTGATTTTTGTTTTCATCATTCCGATTTCATTTGAAGGCAGAGCTTTCACATATAATCGATGGGGGCAACCTGTAATTCTTATTTTCTTACAACTGCTCTTTAGTGTTTTGATTCTTAGAAATAAGATATACTACACATGAAGGAATATCAGAGTATTTGTTTGGATTACGTGGGGAGATTCTTTTACGTA
>ML803405.1:156847-182831 GCA_009831015.1 Picea engelmannii
TGATATTAAATTCTTTTGATTATTGTTTTCAAAAATCACAACATCCATATAATCTTTGATTTGGTGGTTGTGGCTAAAAAAAAATTCATGAGAGGAAGTATAATCTTTCTTAAGTAAAATGATTACAATGGGAAAAGTGGTTGTGGGGTTGTCTATTGTGATGAACTTGGGTTCTTGGGGTTATGGATCAAGACTGGGTTGCTAGTCTATGAACAAAGTCTTTGTTGCCTCAAAGTTGTGAAGTGACCTAGATCCCTTGGAGGATTGGCTATGATTTTGATGGAAATGACAATTATGACATAATTTATATGGTGAAGGGAATGGATGAGAGTGTGGATGCCTAAAAGAGTTGGATGATTGTAGGGGAAGTTCCAAAAAGTAGGTTTATGGGTAATTTTATTTTCAATGTCTAGGGAATAATGAACTACTTGATTTAAAAAATGATTTTGAACATTGCTATCTCTTCCTTTAGAGAAGGTAATCATTCAGAATTTTTTTTATCAACTAGTACTTCTTTTGGATCCAGGATTTGTGGTTGAAGTGAAAACTTGTCCACAAGACTTCTATAATTTGGTGAACAAGTTGGCCATTATATTTTCAAAGGTGAAGTGAGTGGGAAAGCAGTTTCTTTTGATAACCTTGAGGGTATACAAATTCCCTTAGTTCTTGGCATAGTGCATCCCATGCGGATATTCAACTCATTGTTGTGAGGTAATTATCATGTAGCTCCAAAATGAGAGAGGAATCATGAGTCCATGATTGTTTCCACCAAGTGAGTTCTAAACCTATCATATTTATTCTAGATAGTTGAATATTTTGATCTCCAATTATATTAGTCTAGGAGGAAATCAAAAGATGCATACTGATCCGAAAAGATCTTTTACATGAATATGGTTGAATTATTATGCATGTGTTAATTAACTAATTAGGAAGCTTAAAGAAAGAGGAATAATTATAGAAGAAATGTGTCAACCATATAAATATGTACAGAACTAAAATGAAGCATAAAACAACATCAAACCACAACACCAATGTGATAACAGAGTTCGGCAATCTCGCCTACGTCTCTGGGCCTTTGTCTCAGTGGGTGAGGCTTTCTTATTTATGTTCAAAGCTCAATACGTACATCAAAACATTTCCAAAAGGTTAGAAAAATGATCTGTTCTGTTCTACCAAATCTCAAGAACCCAACAGAAGAAACGGAACTCAAATCGGATGACCGGAGCTCCCAGAAATGGCCCGCAAATGTGCACTCCTCAACAACTTACCTGCATAAAAATGGATTTGGATTTTCAAATATTCAACATAAACCTACTATGAATCTTCCTCTCATGGCCTCAAGGAGGATTGGTTTATATAGATCTGAATTTGGTAACCATCTCCCAATTTCCCCCCAAGATCTGGCCTCAAAAAGAGCCCAATATCCCCCAAAAAGGGACAAAAATCTCCAAAAAGGGTCCAAAAATCACTATAATATAGTTTAAAACCCACTCTGCATATAAAATTGGGAAGAACCACCTACGCACTAGCCCATGGTCCTCTCGACATGCTCCCCATTTTCTCAGGCGAAGCGCTAATGTACCTGTGTGTTGGCCCCTGGTCTCCAGGCACCCGGTCGCATAACATGGCCCATGTGGCTAGCCAACATACCTCCACACACCAATTCAAATGTGTATATTTGAGACTTAAGTCCTCGGTCGGTCAGGGTTGGCCCCCACCGATTGGGGCTAACCCCCATATCTTCACAACTGTCAACTTTTAATAGAATTGTGTCGAGTATGCAACAAGACACACCCGCAGCCCAGACGGTTAGCGCCCAGTGGTTAAGGCGTTGGCGCCCGAGGAGGTCAGAGGTTCGAACCTCCCAGACTAACAAAATGTTTACCCATTCTTCATTGGGAATCCATAGGGTGCCATGTAGCACCACCTGATTGGGCCACGTGGCAGACCAGGATTGGACCACATCGTCCAATAGTACGCCTGGTCACATGCCACCTATTCGACACGTCAGCAAGCCGTACGCCTCGTCACCTGCCACATGTCCGACATGTCGGCTATTCGTAGGCCACATGTCCATCTGTCGTAAGTCCACATCATTGTACAGACTGCCACATGTCATCCACACAGTGACATGTGTCAAATTCGTACAGTGCCAACTCAGCTTGAAAATGAAAAAAATGGGTGACACATGTCACCTCCTAGTGATGCCACATCAACATGATGATGTCATCATGATGTCATCCTGATGCATGCTGATGTCACCTATCGTACATGCTGACATCAACGTTGACTTTGACCTGCTTGAATTTTTTCCTCTTTGGAAAAATGAACAGAACGTGATATCAGGAGCATACGACGTCTGTTTGAGCCCATTCAAGTTACGTTCGGTTCATATCAACGATTCCTATGCACACATATGTTTTGAAGCCATTATGAAAACTTTGATTTTTAGGCCTTTTTTAGCCCCATCAAGCTCCTGGATCCGATTCTGGATCACACCTCCCCACTAAAGGACCTTTTGGTCCCCAAAATGTTACCAACCAGTCATCAAGATCAGGATCGGCCACCCATCTTGTTCCCTATCTTTGAACTCTGTCCTGTGCACCTGTCTCATCAAGATCAATTGTAACACAATCATGACAACTAACATCGTATTGCTAGCCATTTGTATCCTGACACATCTTACTGAAGCCACTATCACCCATGTAGACAAGATTAATAATGATAGCATCAAAAACATGTCTGCAAATGAGCTGATATACTTGTAATATTTGCACGACATGATCTTATCTTGATCAAACAATGATTGATTTTCCATTCAACAATCATCTCCTGCTCTTGCTTAAGATTTATTACTTCATTTGAAACAATTATAGGTTTGTTGCTTGATTGAACTGCCTTCATTTATTGTTCCATAGTTTGAAGAGTTTTATTTTCCTTAACATGATGAGCATGAACCACATAATCTTGACCTGCTTTGGTTAATTGGTATTGATTCTTTGTCCTGTAGAATATTTCTTTACGATCATATAAGTATGGACTTCGTAAGACCATTCTACATTCACTTAGTGGCACTACATCACATGTTACCTCGTCCACATACTTAGATGAAATAACAAATTTTAATGTGCATTGTTTGGTTATGTGCATTTGATGATGGTTGCTTATCCATTTAAGTGTGTAGGGCTGACGATGTACTTGTGTTTTTAATGCCAATTGCTTAACCAATTACTCTTAAATTAGACTAGATTGAGATACACTATTGATTAATGTATCAACCTTAGTGTGTCTAATTATGACTCTGATGTAAAACAAGTTACTTCTACAATCAATTCCTTCACCAATTTTCCCTGTCATACCAACTAGTGAGACCTTTGATTCATCACCTGAATCTGATCCCAAGTCTTTCAGTCGTGTTGTCATTGCAGCTATTTGCCTTCCCTTCTTTTCCTTGAACCACTTTGGTCTCTCCTCGGGATGAAACTACCAACAATGGTCCTCATCATGCCCCTCTTTCTTGCAATGCGTGCAAGAGGTCTTCTCTTCCTTTCTCGTCACTGCATTTGAATTCTTTCCATGCCACTTCCTCTTGTCCTCTTTCCTTGAAGATGATTCCCTTGATATACCAACACCTATTTTCCCTGCTTCAATGTATGTCGCTTGAACAAAAACCTCATCAAGATTAGTAGATCCAAACATGAATACAATATTTCTAATATGTGCAGGTAAACGTCCTATAAACTTCATAAGAGTTTCTTCGGTATGTAAAGGGATATCTAACATCAATGCAATTTTTCAAAATCCATCTGTGTATTCTTGCATTGTTTGTCCTTTTCTTAGTTTTAAATCTTGCCATTCAATTAACACTTTTTCTTTATAACCCAAAGGATATAATTTCTTCCTAAGTGCATAAATGAAACTTTTCCATGATGAAAAAACATTACCCACTTGTTGCATTCCATTTTGAAACTTGTTTTTCCACCAGATGAGTGTTGTTCCTGGAAGTCTCATTGATGCCAACTTGATTTGTGTGGCCTCATCCTTGATCTGTTGCACACTACAATAGACCTCCATCTATCTGACTCAATTGTCAAGTATCTCTACATTTACTTCACCATCATACATGGGTAATTCGAATTTAACATCAAGTTTTAATAAAGGCATTTCATTCTTATGTTTATGAACATGTTTCTTTGAATTGGATTTAGAACTTGAACTTGAAGAAGAAGGAGAAGAAAGAGGTGATAATGGAAGTGAAGGAGGAATATGAGGAGGATCCTCTCCTTCTTCACTTTTTCCCTTTGAAGATTCACCCAGATTTGGTCTTTTCTGTTCAAAGTAATCATCATACAAAACCTTCATCATCTCTGACATGGTGAAGAAAGTTTTTCGAAACTCTTTCTCATCCTGAGAAAGTCCCTCTTCCGATGCCATCCTCTCGCTTTGAGAAGTTCTTTTTCTCAATCCAATCAATAGATTCTCTTCAAAAATCTCTTCTTCACCACAAAGTACATTTTCCCTGGTTAACATGCAAAACTCAAATCCAAATGTCAACTAGCTCTGATACCACTTGATCTGAAAAGATCTTTTACATGACTATGGTTGAGTTATTATGCATGTGTTCATTAACTAATTATGAAGCTTAAAGAAAGAGGAAGAATTATAGAAGAAATGTGACATCCATATAAACATGTACAGAACTGAAATGAAGCAGAAAACAACAACAAACCATAACACCAGTGTGATAACGAAGTTCAACAATCTCGCGCACGTCTCCGATCCTTTGTCTCAGTGGGTGAGGATTTATTATTTCTGTTCAAAGCTCAATAAGAACATCACAATAGTTCCAAAAGGTTACAAAACTAATCTAGTATTGTTCTACCAGATCTCAAGAACCAAACGGAAGAAACGACACTCAAATCGGATGACCAGAGCTCCCAAAAATGGTCCGCAAAGGTGCCCTCCTCAACAACTTCCCTGCATAAAAATGGCTTTGTTTTGGAAAATATTCAACATAAACCTACTCTAAATATTCCTCTCATTGCCTCAAGGAGGCCTGGTTTATATAGATCTCAAGTTGGTAACCATATCCCAACTTCCCCCCAATATTTGGCCTAAAAAGAGCCCAATATCCCCCAAAAAGGGCCAAAATCTCCAAAATTGGTCCACAAATCACTATAATATAGTTTACAACCCACCCTGCATATACAATTGGGTGCATCCCCCTACGCGCTAGCCCCTGGTCCTATGGGCGCGCTCAACATTCTCTCGGGATAAGCGCTAGCGTACCAGTGTGTTGGCCCCTGGTCTCTAGGCCTCGGTTGCATAGCATGGCCCATGTGGCAAGCCCCCATACCTCCACGTGCCAATTCAAAGGTGTAGCTCTGATCATTAAGCCCCCTGTTAGTCAGGGTTGGCCCCCGCTGACTAGGGTTGGCCCCTACCGACTGGGGCTAGCCCCCGCCGACTGGGGCCAACCCCACATCTATGCAACTGTCAACTTTTAATAGAATTGCACCGAGTATGCAACAAGACACACCCGTAGCCCAGACAGTTAGCACTCAGTGGTTAAGTTGTTGGTGTCCGAGGAGGTTGGAGATTCGAACCTTCTGTCCTAACAAACTTTTTACCCAGTCATCATTGGGCATCTACAGGGTGCCACGTGGCACCACCTGATTGGGCCACATGGTAGCCTAGGATTGGACCACATTGTCCAACCATTCATCCAGTCACCTGCCACCTATCTGACATGTCAGCAAGTCATACACCTAGTCACCTACCACCTGTCTCACACATCATCTAGTCTTATGCCAGGTGTCCATTTGTCATATGTCCACATCGTTGTACGAACTTCCACGTGTCATCCGTACGGTGACACGTGTCAAATCCGTACAGTGCCAACTCAGCCTGAAAATGACGAAAATGGGTGACACGTGTCACCTCCTGGTGATTTCACATCATCATGATGATGTCATCATGATTTCATGTTGACTTCATCATAACGCATGCTAACATCAACGTTGACTTTGACCTTGTTGACTTTTTACCTGTTAGGGAAAATGAACAGAACGCGATATCAAAAGCATAAGACGTCTGTTTGAGCCTGTTCAAGTTGTGTTGGGTTCGTATTGATGAGGTCTATGCACACGTTCGTTTTGAGTCCATTATGAGAACTTTTATTTTTAGGCCTTTCTGAGCCCCATCAAGCTCCTGGATCACATACTTTGTATCCACTTATTCATCACTTCATTCATTTTTCCATTATACATGGAAAAATGGATCTTAATATAATTGAAAGGAGTGATATGGATATGTAGTGACTTTCTTGTCCATATGTCCAATGGAAATGCCTAATTGTTGAAGGTAATGAGATTGATTTTCTAGGTACTAGTGAAACATATTACTTTCTAGTGAATGATGTGGAGATGGTTATGTCCATGGGCTCATCATGAGGATAGTTTTTAACACTAGCTCAAGATGTGTTTTGCAGTTATTATCAATGGAGTGGATGTCTATCTCGTAAAACCAATATATTTGGTAGTGATAAGGAGTTGTGGTTTATTCTTTGTATTTGTATGTTCCTTCTCAAAAAATAAATGAGATATTGTAGATCCAAATAGTATATAGAAATATTACTTCAAATAAATTGGCTTTATAACTCAACAAAAGAGAGATGAACTATTGCAATGTTGTAGGTGATGTGATTGGGGATTTGGATCCTAGGCACACCAATCATGAGAGTTAAGGATACATCAATGGTATAACTCTGTGGGATAATGGTAAACCATGTTCTAGTAAAGGTTATAATACCTTATCACACTAGGATATAATGGAGTGTAGGTTTAGAGACACTAATACACTCCCTTGATAAATAAATTGAGATTTGGTAGACATTGGGAGGCCTTAGCACACCCGTCTACTTTTCATAACTTGTTGATGAGATCATTTATGCATTCTATAGGTTGTGATCTATGGCTCTAGTACCAATCAATTTGATCATGTTAAACTCAACTATGAATAATAGCATTGAAATCCAACAAGAAAAGACAGAGGATTTTTGCAGAAGAAGAATATGTTCCATTTTTTGTAATACATGACAACTTATATATAAAATATAGAATGATCAACATGTAACCATGTCAATATGTTAATATATTGATCATATATGATCATGAAAATATTGAAGTGACCGTTATTTAAATATATTAACTACTAGGTACTTAGTCTATCTTACATGGTTAATGATCTTCTCTTTCCTCGAGCTATGCACTTCTCTCCTTGAGTGGCATGCCTCTCCATATAATTTAAGTTTCCTTAGTTTCCATTAATATTTTCCTTTGTCACCCCGGGCCTCATAGGGGACCTACTTATGTCATCTTGTTGAAATCACATGCTTTTTCCAACAAAAGACCAAAATTCATTACTTTTGAGCATTGTCCCTCTTTTCCTAGCTATAAGGGTGGGTAATCACTTCTTCTCCTCATGGAAGGTGTGACTAGTCTCTTGTTTCCTTAATGCAATAAGTGTCTTCCCCTAGAACCTTCTAGATTTGATAAATTATGAGGAGATTAATGAAGGATTGGTTGGATTTGATGCATCACGTGCCATGGCACTTGCGCATGACCTGTTTCTCAATAAGTTATAGTCTTTGAACCTATCTCTATGTCTCCTCCATTATTCTATAGAAGAAGGGAAAATGAAGGGGTAGGGAGCTCAATTGATGATAGACTTATGCTGCCAAAATATAAGTAGAGAGAGACTCTTTCTATAGTCTTCATATTTCATTATTGGTATAATCACATTTGAGGCAGAGGTCTAAGGAAGTCTCGGGACCTTGGAGCTAGAAGGTACCTAAATAGTCTCAAGGTAACACTATATTGTTGTACTTTCTTTCACTATTAATGTGTATCTATGATATTTCCCCTCCAATGTCTGTAAATTGTTATGATTTCTTTGCAAATATTGGCATATCTGTCTTTTCTTGAGCAAGGTAGATCATATCTAATTTCCATATATATTATTTTTATGCCAAACAAGTTTGAGGTAGGTTTGTTTGTTGTTTGTGCATAGGGAATTGATTGCAGAAGCTAGGGGTGAATTCTTTGAGTTGCATCAATCAGGATCATGCAAGGATGAATGTTGGGAAAAGGTATGGCCTACCCTCCTATCTTGTTAGTATAGATTGAATGAAAATCCTATATCTAGTGTGAAAGATCATAGAGTTTTATCCATATTATGTCTTTGATCTCTGTGATCAATGAGAGGGATCACCTATTTGTAGGAGATATTCCTCTACAATAATTGGTTGGAAGAATTAATATAAATCATGTTATTGCATAGATTTAGCAATAGTTTGCTAGTTATGATTGAGGAGTGCTAGTTTTAGTTTTGAATTAATTTCTTATTAGAATTTTTGCAAGCATATTATGGCATTGTAAGTATGGAAGGAGGGGAAACAAGGTCTAACTCTATATCAATAAATAAAGATTCAAAAAATCCACAGTACTCAATCAATTTCAAATTAGGTGACAATTTCTAGCTACATTTCCAAAAATAAATATTCAAGAAATCTTATCTGACATGTTATTGACGAACCACTACATTGGTGATTTCCTAAGGTTTACTCTTTTAGTTTTGAAGGGGAGAAGTTTTACAAGCCTATTTGCACTCTAAGGTTATATCAAACTAAGAATATGTAGGGAAAGTGCACATGTACTCAAGAGGCTAATTTTGAAGAGATATATAGAGAAGAATTTATGTACCCTTAGGATGCACTTGCATGAATGAAACAATCTATTACATGTACAAATTGTTTTATAGTTTCTTTTAAATTATTTCAAAAATCGACACCATTGATTTGGTATATACACTCACACATAAATTCTAGAAAGTATATATGTTTATTTCTCAATTAGAAAAGTTCTAAAAAATTAGAGATTATTTAAAAAATAAACAAAATATTTATGATTATATATATATATATATGGAAAGATTAAACTAAGCATATTCATCCTCAACCAAAAACCATTAAATATAAAAAAAAAATGACAAACCGAAAATACATCTTTTTCTCTTAAAGGATAGATGACAGAACTTGTAACATACCTGAACATGTAGTAATACAATTAACGTAGATTGATCTTAGTTTGAGATCTATAAAGGGTAGCTTTTTCATTTTCATCTTCTTCCAATTACCTTTTGCATTTCCATCTATAAACATGATTTTTAAAAATATCTCACGTTTGATAGTGCCCTTCTTGGACAGGGGATGGGTGAATTTGCCAAGAACAGGAATATGCATGGTAAGTCCAATCTCCTACTCATAGTTAATATCCCAATCTGTTACAAAGTCTTTCATAATACTCAACAAAATGTTGGCTGTAAGGCACTGTAACTGATATGATCATGCTTGTCTTGTCATTGGCCTTCACTGTATCAAATTTATAACTTTAAATATATATAAAAAAAAAAAACTTAAAATAATAATTTAAGTTCTCATAAATATGATAAAATTATAAATTTCAACCAGCCATCATCAAAATTTTCATTTATAAATGAAATTACAACAAAATTTCTGGAAAGAAATTTCATAAATGAAATTACAACAAAATTTATGTAAATAAATTTCATAAATAAAATAAGTTGTCATAAATATGATAAAATTATAAATTTCAACCAGCCATCATCAAAATTTTCATACATAAATGAAATTACAACAAAATTTCTGGAAAGAAATTTCATAAATGAAATTACAACAAAATTCCTTGAAGAAAAAACAATTTATGCAAATATTAACTTGCCCTTTCAAAAAATCTTAATTATAATGCAGTACAAAATCCATAAATGAAATTTTAACAAAATTCCTTGGAAGAAATTTCTTTCAAGAAAAAATAATTTATACAAATATTAACTTACCCTTTTAAAAATCGTAATTATAATGCAGTACAAAATTCATTCGAAGAAAAAGAAATTTCTAAGAGAAAATAATTAATTTATGTAAATATTAACTTACCCTTCCAAAAATAGTAATTATAATGCATTTTCGTTTCTGTTATAAACTTTGTGAGCTCAAAATGAAGAATACATGGATTGATTGTGGATTTGAAGGAGTACAATAGTTTATGGGGCGTTAGGGCAGACTTAGCTTTAGCTCTGGTCTTCGAATCCCAGCATGGCAATTCAATATACTTTGACAAATCGCAAGATGGGATAGGAAAGATTTGATTTTTGTTTTCATCATTCCGATTTCATTTGAAGGCAGAGCTTTCACATATAATCGATGGGGGCAACCTGTAATTCTTATTTTCTTACAACTGCTCTTTAGTGTTTTGATTCTTAGAAATAAGATATACTACACATGAAGGAATATCAGAGTATTTGTTTGGATTACGTGGGGAGATTCTTTTACGTAGTAACCATTAACCAAACTTTATGGTTCAGAGTGTTCAGAAAACAACCTCCAACTACTGGTTGGCAACGAAACGATAGTAGATTTGAAATTTAAATTGAAGTTGAAGTGAATCACCATTAATTTTCAAAATGTCTACAAATTTATGGAAGAAAAATTGATATAAAAACACTTTTATAAAAATTGCTTTGCCTTAGGCCAAAACGTCTACAAATTTATGAAGAAAAATTGATATAAAAGCACTTTTATAGAAAGTGCTATGCATCAGGCCAAGACGATTAATAATCACATAAAATTCTTGAAATCCATGGCCACAAGAAAAGTAGGTCCCTCAAATTAAGGAATGGAATCTCCGTTCTGGAAAGCTGAAGCTGCCATGGTTTCGGAGAGGGTGCGATTCAATGTCTGGCGAAGCTTGAAAGCTAGGACACCTATGCTCACAAAGGGAAGTGGCGGATTTACAGTTTCCATCGCCACCACCAGTGGGGCGCTTATGGAGCCGATATGCCACGCCTGGCTCGCCAGCCCTAACGCTGAGTTCCTCACTACTGTCGGAAACCTCTCGCATGTGTAAATGTATAGCAAGTTATCCATAGCAGCCGCGCTGAATATCCGACTACACGGTAGCTTCACACCACTCACAAATATTGACTAGACAAGACAAGACACTCCCCTTAACAGCATCAAGGAGACGAGCATCGCCCTCCTTCCGAATTTGTCTGGCATGGCTGCAGTCAGGGCATATGTAGGCATCCCTGTAATTCCGTTAGGGAAAATGTTCAGATATGATTATATGATCCCTAAAATTCACTAAGATTGAATTGATCTATCAGATCTTAAGAGGGTAAATTATTACTTGTGATTTTTTAGAATTTTGTTTCCTGCTAGAAAAGCATTAAGAGAAGCTTTTGAAGATCACCATACTTTTGTTTTGTTAAGAGGTTAGTAAGGTTGGTAATGTGATATATATTTTGAAAATTAAATCTAATATGGGTATAGGCTGGACAATCTAAAAGAAAGTGTTTTTTATTTTCAACCTTTTTAGTGTCACAAAGGTGACACACTCTTTCATCCCATGGCTTTTTAGGAGCTTACCAACCCCAGTTTCACTATGGAGCTCATGAGCTCATGAGAATTTGTTCTTATCTTAGCAATGCTTATTTTTTCATTACACTTGGCAAAACAGATAGATAATTTTGATCTTCTAAATTAAGGTTTATTACATCTTTATAATACTTTAATTTTCTTTTTTTGTCCAACTCTTTATCACACCACATATTTTCCTTAAATTTTGATTTGACGTTTTTTTAATAGTATCTTTATTTTGCAAAATGGTTTCTTCCATGATCCCCCAATAGTTTAGCCAAGACTAGGCGTCTTTATGCCATCCTCGCTTGAGTAGATGATGGTTATGACTTGATTTTAAAGCAATTTTAGATTGCCTCTTATCTTCCATATTGCTTAACTTGTACCAAAGATAACTTTATATTTGAGTGTTTTACTTAACAAAATTAAATGGGTGCAGAAGAATGAACAGAAGTGCAAACCAATAGTGAAGAATCCGACAGTCGTCCAAACAACCCTGCACAAAAATTTTCTAGTAGCAAAATTTCTAGGTTTATTCTAGTAGCAAATTTTCCAAAAAATTAATTAAAAAAAAAAAAAACCGTTCACCAAAGAGACTCCTCAGAAAAAACGCAGACTGCAACAGCCCAACGTTGTATTTTTCATAGCAAAAGAGACTCCATTCGGAGACAGTAGAAAATCCGCTGTTCCCGTTCCAGTCCATGATGCCCGGTCCATGGAGCATAGAGATCCTGTCGGGCTACATGATTCGAACCTTCTCTGCATGGACGGAAATTCGTCTAGAACTTTGTCTTTGTCGTGAAGAGGGGCACCAGTGTCCATGCGAGGGTTGCCAGCGCGAAATGCTGGAATCGTCCGAATTCCCCCGTGGATGTCTGTAGCATCTCGTCGATGTCGATATTTCTCTGCAACTCCCAGATTTGCGTCATCTGTAGGTGGCAATTCGTCTCTCAAACCGTCCAGATGGTCGCTGGCTACTCCAACCTGGAAACTCACGCCAACCTCGTGAACTGAAAACGCACGTAAAACACATGAATAGAAAACACACTCAAAGCACATCACATAAATTGGAATATTTTTTTTATTATATAATAATAATAATAATCCATACGAAGGTACACATACCCTACCCCCTCTGGATTTGAACTTGTGACCTCTTAAGAGGAAACACATGCTCTTGACCATTAGGCCCACTCAGGGATCAAAATGTGTTTCTTCTTTAAAAAATAATAAATTCAAATCTAGAAAAATAGGAAAATAGGGTAAATCCAGGAAAATAGGAAAATAGGGTATGTATAGCTCCTTAAACTTCTTATTAGTCCATGCAGTAGGCTTAGAGGGACTATTGCAGCTTTGGCTAGCATTAGTTCGAATGTCTCCCTTAGCATTTTTAGCTGGGTAGAATACATTTTCTACCATATTACTATGTCTGATTTTTTCTTTATTATTGCGTGCTTCGAGAGAACAGGTTTGCCACTCTGCATATTTTCTTAAATTCTTGCATAGGCCTATGCCATTCAACGGTCTTGACAGTGTTAACTGTTTACCTAACATCTCTGACAGTGTTAAATGATTATTGTACAGATGGGTTGCAATACAGTTTCGTTCATGGTCGACATCGCTGCTTGAGTGTTCGATCTTTGTTCAGTGCTTCGTTCCATGGTTCTGGTTTTTGTTTGATTCAACTTTGCAAAGTTGAGGTCCTGCAATTGCAGTTCGAGCTCTTCGTGGTTGTTCATTGGTTTTTTGTTTTTCAACTTTGCAAGTTGTTGGACCTGTTGTTGCGGTTTGCAGTTTTTGGGGCTGAGCTCTTGTCGTCCTTTGCTGATGTGTAAGTTTCCCTGTTGTTGTTGTTTTTCAATGGTGGTAGTCCCACCATCTTTGTCTGTGCTCTTAGTTTCTGTTCCTGGAAAGCATGTGTCTTGCAATGTAGAGGGATTTACAAAAAGTAGTTGGGAGCCATCAGAAGAGGGAACCATCGTGCGGGGTCTGTACGCAGGGTATGCTTTCATTCTGTGGGTGGGAACACTGCGTCTACCTGTTCTATTTCTGTTGAGTAAAGTTATTGTTTTATTTATTTCTCTATTTTCTTCTCATCTGCTATGGGGACTAGGGGGGATTGAAGTTGAGAAGAAGAAGGTTCAAAGATACATATGGGAATTGGTGCCCTGCTTTGTTTTTTTTTTTCTAGTTTGCTACCTTTTATTTTTTTCTCCTGCTTTTCTCTGTTTTCATAAAAAGTGAAACTATGTAGCAAATAGCTTCAAAGGGTAACACCCAATGTTATAGAAGATGTATTGGTTATGCCCTAAAGGGTAACACCCAATGTTATAGAAGATGTATTGGTTATGCTCTATCTCTATAGGGTAACACCCGATGTGAGTAACACTTTGACTTTGTCGCTCGACTAATAAGGTTCCCCTTGCTTGACAGTAGGAGGGCAAGGAGAGGTGAACCTTTTGAAAAAGTCTTACCTCTGAGCTAGGTTACCTCGGGCTTCCTCGGCAAGCTCTTAACTCTGAACTAGCTTACCTTGGGCTTCCCGACAAGCAATGCTTACATACCCATCCAAAGCTACTCACCTCAAACGTAAACAATCACTTATAAAGGTCATGGGGCCCCGTGACAGTTGAAGAGATGAATGAGGTAATAGATGTTGAGTCGTACGAAATGGCTGCACAGTCCATTGTACATGACAGTATTGACGTGGTTTTGCATAACAATGCACTTTTTAGATTGGATGCATTCTCATATACTGTTGGGGATTGCCTTTTTGATACATTCCAGGTTCTATTGCATTTCTGTTATTCGTCGATTGAGTTGCGCAATGGATTGATACATTATTTCTTGACCTGTTTTAAAAATGGCGATGCCAAGGCTTTGCAGTCCTATGAATATGAACTAGAATCAGATTTTCTTCGGCAGTTGCATGGAATACAAGATGTCACTACGTATTTTTCAAAAATGCGGTTGTCTACATCTCCAGTTCTGCCTCCGCATGAGAGGGGACTTTGGGGAGATACATTTTGTATACGATGGCTGTCTAACTGGCTGAATATATCAGTTGCCATTTGGTCATTGACAAGAAAAAAAGATATCTATTATTTAATAAAATTGCATCTAACAATCCATATTGCATCTTGTTCCATGATGCCAATGCCCTCAGTGGCCATTATGAACCACTAGTGTAAAGAAAAATGCCCATATGCAATATAGAAGGTCCTCGTATCTACTTGTTTGTTATTTGCAAAGACCTTCAATCACAATGCAAAGGGATTTTGCATGGCATAGATTGCCATGGTTTACAGCTGGCAACAAACGTTGTGTCTAGCTGTGGAGATAGTTTGTTCAATGCAATTTGTTGTTTGGTACAAGCAGAATTTGATGTTCAATCACTGTGACTTTACACTGTACACTCATTTTGCAATGCAATTATAGGCAATAGCCAACATGCTTTTAGGTGCTTGCATCACCACCTTTGCCCATATCTCGTTGAAAATATGCCGGTAGTTGGAAATTGGCAGGAATACCTTGTGAACATGGTGCTTCCATATGAAAAAGCGCGTATGGAGGGTTGCAGATTTTGTTTGCAATTGTTGTCTGTCATATTCAGGGTTAATATCCAGGTGTGGTTTCCCTTGCCAGCTGCCACTGTCCATTCCTAGGTTATTGATTCAAATTGCGATCGAACATTTGACATCATCTCGTTGAAAACAGATACAACACATATCCATTATGAACCTTTGCTTGCACATATCGGTAGTTCAGGGTTGACCGTCCATGCCACTCAAACAACATCGAATTTGCATACACATGGAATGTTTTTTTGTTAAAATGAAAGTCCTCCCAGTTGCGATATGGGAAGACGGGTCTTGAACAAAAAAAACATGCGTAAAATTCATGACATTTTTTATGAGGCCATAGACCACTTAGACAAAAAATGTAGAGTAAGTTATCACAATTTGAAAAACATTATTCGTCAAATTCGCCCGACTTCTAATAAGGTCATAGAGGCCTTGAACAAAAAACATAAAGTAGTTTCTCAGAAACTACGTGAAAGTGAAATTCATCCCAGTTGCCACCATCTCATCCTGCCATTGGGAAAGAAACATAGACTAAGTTACCACAACTTGAAAAAGGTCGTGCGCGAGAGAAAAAAATGCATTGCTACACTTCCTTTTAGAGAGAAACTCACATATCACAATGTAAAGAAATTTGTTCGTGCAGAACAAAGCATAAACATGTGTGATTGCATATCCCAGAATGGTGATGCAACTGTACGACTTCGTGATCTACAAGCAACACCATGCAGTAGTAGCAATGAAAACCAGGAAACAATTTCTACGAATACTTCCCTGCGAAAGAAAAATGCAAGACAAAACTACATGAAACAAATGAAAGACACTCCTTCCATTGCATGTGCAATTTGTGAACAATTGATTTTTTCAAAAAACAGTAAGGCTTTCACACCTGATTTGCAAGCAGAATACCTCCGCTTGACAGCCTAGGATAAACCATTTTCTAGTACACAAGTTTGTCTTCCATGCAAACGATCGCTTGAAAATGGAAAAATGCCACAGTTTGCAACCCTTGACCGAATAAGATGTAATGCAGCACTAGCAGAGGTAAGTGCACTTACAGAACTCGAGGAGAGACTTGTGTCTATGTGAATTTTATTTTCCCAAATCAGACCTTGGGGCTATAAACGACCCCATATGGGCTTAATAGGATCATTAATTAATGTGTCTATTCAGTTAGATGTTGTGCAAAAAACATTGCCACAATCTATTAACAATACAATTACAATCGATGTGGCTCTGAAAAGACGCTTGCGATACAAAAATGCCTATCAGATAGGCAAAGTGCATGTGCATGTTGTTATGAAAGCATTAAAGGAATTAAGTTCCAGAGACTTGTACAAAGCAGATAACATTTGTATAAATGCCAATTGGAACAATGTTCTCACAGAAGAACATGGCAACTCTGCAGATACTCTTGAAAATCCTAGTGATTTTGATGCAAGTGATGAATCGAACAATGAAATAATTGCTGAAACATTGGTGCATAGATTCACTAATTCACAGTGCATTCGTGACTTGCAAGACAAAATTGTCGAAATTGCACTTGCCGAGGGGCAGCATCCACTTGGAATATTCAAGGACAAATTCGTTGAGGAAATGAACTTTCCAACACTCTTCTATGGATATCCACGTGGCACTTATATTACAGAACGATTCAGTTATCATAAAATAGTCCGATGGGAGCTTCTACATTCAAGCGGTTGCTTCTCCTGTCACATAACAAATTTGTTTTTCAAGACAATGCGCATAATAATAGAGCAAGTTATGTCGTGCATGTGGGTCCGAATAAGAAAAGGCCAATTACAAGGAAGAAATTTGTTCATGAAGGATGTGAAGTACAAAGTTAACCTAGAAAAAATTCTGAAATCTGATATTGGATACATAGATTTCAAAAACATCCGCACCTCTCCTCACTATTTGCAGCAAAACAAAAAAAATATTTTTGCAATCATCTGGCAATTAGGCCCGCCAACATTTTTCTCCACATTTACAAGTGTAGAGCACTGTTGGGATCCATTGGTGGTTGCGGTATCTAACCTGCATAAGAGCAAGAAACATAAAAAAGAAATCGATACACTGGAAAATAACGACATTGACTACCTCATAAGAAAAGACCCAGTGACATGTACTTGCTACTATAGACAAAGAATAAATGCTTTGAGATAATTGATATTCCATGATGAAACATTTTTCGGAAAAGTATCAGACTACTTTTTTGTCACTGAATTCCAGAATAGGGGAAATGAACATGACCACGCACTGTTGTGGATAGAGGATGCACCTGTGTATGGAGCCGATAACAATTCAGAGATCGAACAATTTGTGGATAAATACATAACATGCAACACAAATCATTTGGATCTAGAACTTGCGAAAGTCCATAGACATTACCATATGAGAAGTTGTAGAAAACAAAAAAACTCACATTGCAGATACAACTTTCCCGTGCCGCCAATGAGAGCTACAAGAATCATAGAGCCAGTTAGTGTAGAGGAAAATGTTGTTGTTGAGAAATATAAATCCTTGTTTGCATTTCTAGAAGAAGGGGGATTTGATGAAATGATGAGCTTTGATGCCTTATTGACATAGGTAAATCTTTCAGAAGATGAGTACATCCAATCCATACAATGTACGCTTAAGCAACCAACACTTTTCCTTAAACAAAAACTCTCCCATATTTAGAACAACAGTTTCTCCAAGAATATGTCAGTTATGTGGAAAGCAAATACAGATGCACAGTACGTGTTGAATGCATATGTTGCAGCATCATACTGCACCTCGTATATGACGAAGATTGACAAATCTATGACAAGTGCATTCAGAAAAATACGCAAAGAACATGAAAGAAGTCATATTGATGCCATACAAATGATACGCACACTTGGCAATACATTGCTTAATCTTCAACAAATGTCTTCTCAGCAAGCAGTTCACATTGCACTTTCCTTGCCCCTCACTTGTAGTTCAAGAAAATGTTTCTTCATAAACACATCTCCACTTGAAAAATGCACATTTGTCCTTAAACCACCGGTTTTGCTGCAACAAGAACCCGACAATTCAGAGAAAGTGGTATGTCTCTCTATTATTGATTATTACATCCAGCGTCCATCTCCTATTAGGCATATCTGCTTAGCAGAATTCGTATTGCATTACAAAAAAAATGGTGCACCCGTATCAAAAAGAAAAAAACCTTATGTCATACGATTTGTCAAATACAACAAACATTGTGACTATGAAAACTTTTGTAGATAAAAACTATTGTTGTACATTTCATTCGATGAAAACGAAGAGACATTAATGCATAACTTCTGTACATGGGAGGCTGCATATGTTTCATCTGAGACTATGGTGCACATCAATGAAGCTAGATTTACCTACAATGTTAATCCAACATGGGGCGATCTAGAGGTTGCACTTAATGACCTAGAAAGCCCTGTCGATCATGATGACACATTCAGAGACCCAAAAATAACCAGAACTGCTTTTGAGTCCTATGACTTACAAGGAGATTTGCCTCGTCCTCCAGTGGCTGGAAGTGAAAAATGTATCAATCTTGGTTTTCAAGTTACAAAACATCCTTTCCTATTTGAAAATAATGAATACCACAGAATAGGACGTCTGTTGAATCGTGAACAACAAACAATTGTAAATGATATTTCTCTTCAAAAACACTTGAACATGAACAATCATGTGCACGTGTTCCTTACAGGGGGAGCAGGAACAGGCAAGACATTCACAACAAAAGAATTGTTCCAAATGGTTATACGAATCTATGATTCAAACAATTCCTCTGATCATATGCCAAAGGGCCTAATATTTGCATACATAGGAAAAGATGCATACAATGTTGGTGGAATAACAATCCACTTTGCATTTTTAATGCCTTTTAACAAGTCACGGTTTCTTCCACTTAGCAAGGAAATGTTGGATACATTATCTAAGATTTATGAGGAACTCCAACTTGTCTTTATAGATGAAGCATCTTTGATTTGGAGTCAGTTCTTTTATTCCATTGACAGCCGACTAAGAAGCATAAAACATGTGCAGACGAAATACTTTGGAACATTGACATGAGATTCTGTGGGGATCTTTATCAGGCAGAACCCATCCAAGATTCTTTGATATTTGAACAACCCACGGTCAACATGGAAACAATCACCCATGACTTCTGGAGAGACAATATTAAATGCTTTGAGTTGTATACTACAATGTGCCAAACAGATGAAACATTCATTGCAATTCTGAATAGAATGCACACCAACAACCAAACACATGATGACTTGACCCATATCAACCTGAGATCATTATGGCCTGCACCAATAGACCCAACGATACTTTACCTGTTCTACATAAATAAGGATGTTGCAAACCATAACAGCCACATGCTCTCCCTAATGCTTGGCGATGATATCATTATCAATTCCATTGACCTGGAAGAAGACAACCATGGAAATGTTCCACGGCATGAACATTCAGTCACTTTTCCTTTGCAGCTTTTCCTCAAATTAGAAATATTGGTTGAAATATATGCTTGCAACTATGATTCACAGGATGGCTTGGTGAATGGTGCAGATGGAATACTGAAAGGCTATGCCGAGACAAAAAAAGTGGATGTCCGTTGGATTAAGTTCCATGAACCACATATAGGCAAGCAACAAGCAAGCAAGTTGTCTTATCTATATAATTCAAATACTAGAAGCGATTGGACACCTATTGTGCGAATATCGAAGCCAGTATCAACATTAGCAAAGATAGGTCAACTGAATATTTGAAAACAGTTTCCGATTAAACTTGTATGTGCACGTACAATCCATAAATCACAATGACTAACACTTGACAAAGTTGCTTTTCAGCCTGCTGGAATTCAGATACATGGACTTGTCTACACAACACTGTCCCGTGTTAGAAGCATAGAGTCCTTGTATTTACTAAGTCCTCTCACAAAAGATAACTTCAAAGTGAAATAGAAAGTCGATATTGAAATGGAATGACTGAGGACCACCGCAAAATGGAAACTGCATTATGATTACCAATCCATACAAACAAATTCATCTATATCAATTCTCTCGCTTAACACACGCAGCTTAAATGCACACATGGATGATATACTAAATGACTATGATATAATGCAATCCGATATTCTGTTCTTGCAAGAAACACACATGGCATTATGCACACAGAACAAAAAAATACCAAATCACAATTGCATATCAAGTTACATTACACAGGGGGTCATGATACTGGTGAAAAAACATCTACCAGTTTTGGACCATATACATATCGAAGAAAACAATGTTGAGCTGGTGCTTGCAATTTTTTTTTCTCATGAAAAAGAAGTTGCAATACTAAATTTGTATGCTGCTCCCCATGCAACATTCTCCAACATAGTACATGTTATTTCCAATGCATTAACCCATTTCCATCTGAACGGACCCATTGTACTTGTAGGAGACTTCAATATCGATATTGATCCGAAAAGATATTTTAATGACTGTGGTTGAGTTTTTAATTGCATGTGATTATTAACCATTTAAGAAGATAATGAAAGAGGATGAAGATGAGATAATTTATCACAACCATAATACAAAATACAGATATGAATTGAAGCAATAAGAATAGAAAACCATAACAAGATAAGTGATAACGAAGTTCGACACAAAATTGCCTACGTCTCTGGGCCATTGTCTCAGTGGGGGAGGATTCTTTATTAGGCTACAAGACTTATTTGGTCATGTTCTTCCAGATCTCTAGAACCCAACAGAAGAAACAACACACAAAACAGATGACTGAAGCTCCCAGAAATGGCCCGCAAGCATCTACTCCTCAACAACTTCCCTGCATAAAAATGGCTTAGGCTTGGCTTCCCTTTAGCATAACTCCTCTCTGACTGTCCCCTATGGCCTCAAACATGTCTTATTTTTATATATCTAAAGTTGTTTATCCATCCCCAACTTCCTCCCAAAATCTGGCCTCCAAAAATGCCCAATATCCCCCAAAAATGGGCAAAATCCACTAATAACAGGCCAAAATCAATTAAAAAATCCAAACTACATAGTTAAAAACCCACTTTAGCTTTAATATGGGAATAATCCCCTTATACCCAGCACGTGCCCCTAAATGCTTGGTCATATGTCTCTTATGTGGCTAAGCACCAGCCCCTAGCCCGGACTTTGTGGTCATGTGGCAATAAATAATGGGACCGAGTCCCGAGCTCCTCGCGCTAACAACAAACGAGCCCCAAACAATGGACATAGCCCCTGAAACAAACGATGGTTAGGCACTTATCATGTGCACAGGTCATTATAACATGGTGCCTGCGCCCCCTCCTTTTGCTAACATACTACAAAATGAACCATGGGTTGGGGCTTAGCCCCAGCCCCCTTCCATCCATATTAAAACAATGCATTTAAATAAATTTAAACATGCTTCTATAAACAAGAAACATGTATGGCTCATTGGAATTTGGTCATTTGTTAAGGAAAAAAACTCTATGGAGAGGTTCAGGGTTCGATTCATGTTAACTCCAAAACTTTTGCACACCAACTAATCAACCAACCCATGGGTGCCACGTGGCAGCCCATGTCTGGTCCACATGGCACCCTTTCATTGGTCTTCAACTACCACTTGTCAATGCTACATTGGTCCCTGTCACTGCCCAATCACCCTGCTTCTTGTGCTACCACATGATACTACCACGTGTCACCTCCAGAGAGTGCCACGTCACCTTTTGATTGTTGATTTTTTTTTTGGCCTATTTGGCAAAACAGTCATAGTGTGATAACTCTCACATATGGCGCTCGTTTGAGAAAATAAATATATGGCCAGAATCAGTGCGACGAGCCGGTCGCAATGGAATTTGTTTCGTCTGATTATGAGAACTTTCATTTTGAGCCTTTTTTAGCCCTGTCAGGCTCTTGGATCTGATTCTGGATTAGATATGCTACAAAATACTGGTAGAACAAAAGAATTGGAAAACTACATGTGCAAATACAGTCTCTGATTTCTTATGAACAACACAGTCCATCTACAAAATGCACTAATTGACCATGTCTGGTCCAATGTGCCCATTCCTCAATACAGTATGTTTGTCTTAGACACATATTGGTCTGATCACGATACAATTGGTATTGCACTTGAATTATGACATATACAT
The DNA here is from genome assembly GCA_009831015.1 of Picea engelmannii. Lineage (NCBI taxonomy): Eukaryota > Viridiplantae > Streptophyta > Pinopsida > Pinales > Pinaceae > Picea > Picea engelmannii. The sequence continues at coordinate 179,076 of ML803405.1, forward strand.
CAAAGTTATTGCAAACTCATATTTGTATGTTTCAAAGAATATATGTATCTCTGATTTGTACACACATCGCTCTAGACGATGTTCTACTCGAATTATATAATTTACATTGTGCATAAAATAAAAAAAGATACGTCCTCCCAAAAACTATTTCCAACTCTATTCAACGTATTCTATTTTTTTTTTTGTATATGTACATAGTAGTTGCCTTTTTATTAACATCTGAACTTATGTTCATATCAGTTTTGCTTTGTACTTTTCTTCATAGAAACAGATAGGAAAAGAAGAGGATGCAAAGAACTCCTAGTCACACACGTAGACCAAACCATGCAAAGGTGCACCCTTTTCCTACCCATGTTCAACAGTAAGCAGTTTTTCGTTTACTTTCTCTGTGTTTGTCAAACTTATTTGCAACTATGTTTTTTTTGTTTTGCGCATAGAGACAACTACCCTACACATCCTCCATCCAACAGATGCAATGTTGGGCCAGCCACCCCGCAAGTCCACTTGTGAATTTCTATATCGCCCAACCATAATGGCTATTCATAGGACAAGAAACATTAGAGGCATATTGTGCAGCTCGCAAGTGCGTGATCCCAATAATTGCGTCTAAAATCTCAGCCACCCCGCAAGTCCACCTGTCAAATTGTATATTGCGGAATTGTATGTGCTATTTGTAGAACACAGAACTAGAAGGCTTTATTTTGACCCCTCCAACTCGAGAACCCGCAAGTATGGAATGCGATATGGGTACATAGTGTATAAAATCTGATGTCGATACTTAATAAAGGTACATATCTAATTTTTCCTCGTTTCTACACACACCAGTTTGGTAACCACAGAGTTGGTGTTGCACATGAATTATGAAATATGGACTGGGAGTCAGACGGAGCCAAGTCTGTGATCCAAATAAGTGGCTAAGTATGGAATAAGGGATCTGTGCATATTTGATATGTATTGCTCGTTTTTGGGATCCTGCCATCCCTGGAGTAGAATGTTGAGCCGGCTAGGATGCAAACCCGCTTGTCAAATTATTGTCATAATCTATTTGTAAGTAACCTAGCAATAGAGCCCCATTTTTTACCTCGCCAACCCCAGAACCCACAATCCAAAAACTGTCAATGGTCTATAAAATATAAGCCAACCTACAAGTCCCCTTGTCTATTTTTATATCGCGGAACTGTGTGTGCTATTTGTAGAACACCAAACAATAGAGACATTTTTTTGAGCCCACCTATCTGAGAACCCGCCATCCCGAAAGTGGCAAAGTATGGAATGACATCCGTACATTGCTTCGCTGAGCAATTCCAACTCATGCAGCCTCAGCATTGTAAACTCATTAGTTTCATTATGCACTTTCACACTTGGCCATTCCTTCCTTGCTTTCTCTTCCTCATGCCCGTCACCTTCGCATATCTGCATAATAAGAAATAATGTTTATATATGTGTGTGTGTGTGTGTGTGTCTTCTTTCTAAATATTTAATGCTAACAGGTCATCGTGCAGGCACCGTCTAAGTTGTCATTGATGTGCGCAAGGCTCGAGAAGTTCTACCACCAATGCAATTTATACGAAGGCTTTTCTTATCCCTTCCCAGTCTTAATTTCAAACGCCATGGAATACCATCCACACGCCGTCAGCTTGCTTCCTTCTGGAAACCTCCAATCTCTTCCAAGTCTTAATTTGAAATACCATGGAATGTCATTCGCACGCCGCCACCTTGGTTCGTTCATGAAACCTTCACTCCTTAAATGTTCTTCGCCATAACTATCACCTTCGAACTTCTAAGTATGCAATAATAAAGCTTTACTTCTAATAGGTCATCATACAACACACATAGATATTGTCATTAATGAGGATATTTTCCATTCGCACGCATGGAAGCAATGTTTCCGAGGGATTATAGTGTCCCCTCTAGTTCTTCATTTCAAGCAGCATCTGGAGCAAATCAACGTTTGGACAAAGTACTGGCACTGGATCTACAACAGTTTTGTAGAAATACAGTGACCATCTTCCTCACGACCTTCCCGTGCAGAAGAAGGGAAAAATAATTATAGGGGAGGTGTAACAGCCAGAAACTTACAGTGAAAACATGGATCTTGACGATGATCTGGAAAGCATATTCTGCAACCTTGATAAACCCATAGACAAAATTCAACCTACCTTCTCAATGGACATGGTTGATACCCTAATTTTTTACGAAGAGGAATCCTTCATATTCCAGAATGTTGTTTTCAAATCTGAATCAAAAAAATTAATCATTGAAAAAAAAGATGTAAATAATAACCAAAGAATACATCGTTCAAAACTTAACCTTGCCAATATGCAGGCGTCCAAAATATCTCAACTTCACATGGAAACCAGAGATTCTCTTCATGGTTCCGTTGGACTCATTGAAGCCAAAAATTCCAGACTAAAGAACCACATTAAGGAATCAGAGGAAGCTTTGCTTCCTATGCCATTGCTTCACAGTTCTTTGCAAATAGCAATGCCTGCTACTACGTGCACTCCTGCAACAAATATAAAAGGGTCCTCCAGCTTCCTCGCATCCTGTAGAGGATATGTCGAGAAAAATATCAACTAAAGAATGGAACTGATTACGAAGGCCTAGGAAACATCACAGAATATGGATTCCCTGGGGAGCAGGGCACATAACTTGCTCCTACTTTTGCAGACAGATTTAAAAAATGAAGAAAGTTTCTATGTGCACACAATCATCCCTTTTTCCTTTCATGTCAACAACATGGCAGAGACCAAAAGAAGACAACATGATATCCCTTCCAATAAATGACCCACTCAATTAGAAGCATGCTGGAAAGAGAAAGTGAAAAATCTGTATGTCATCATCTAGTCATGTGAGGAAGCAATATCAAAGAAAGAAACATTATTGACAAAGCTCACCAAAATAGACTTAGCAGGAAACACAAACGACTTCCAGGGCCCCAACTTAATCCTCAACTCGTTGGCATCAATCAAGAAAGCTTTCGATAAACAAGTTGATAATTTGAAAGCCTTGTCTTCAACATTATTGAATTTCATGAACAAGAGGTGCACAACTGGCTATTCGGTATTCGGTACAAAATGCAGACATCGATGAAACTCTGTGCAAACTTTCAATTGATCTAAGTGAATTAAAAAATGAAGTTTTCAACATTCAAATCCGCAATGACATCAATGTCGCCCCTTTGAGAAACTATATTGAAGAGAACTTGAAGTGGGTCATTGCCTAAATCCAACAGGGAAATGCATAGTTCTTTCTTTGTCAATTCAGTTATTCCAACTTCTCTGAGTAGAAATCTATAGCCAAAAAATGATCTTACCATTTCTACTTTTAAGGTATTACATTCTACCGTGTCCAACTCCTTTCCACAGTCCTATTTCTTGTACATATTTATGTTATGGTCTGTGGGAGCCCCAATCCCAGTCTATATGACAAATGCATTTACATTTCTAGGGATATGTATCAAACTATTAATTTTTTCATATACTCCAAATAAAACTATTCTTTTGTATGCTTATATATTTACATGTTCCTAGATTTTTATCTTTAGCCATGCCGAATGTGAAGACATTCTGCTTAATTTATCTCAATTCTCTTTTTGTCCTATGCATCTTTTCTCTGGCTTGGTTATTTTCAAAATAAAGTATGAAATAAATCACTGACCCAAATTTGAGATATCATCTTTTAGATATATATATATATATATATATATATATATATATATATATATATATATATATATATATATATATATATATA
>ML803405.1:191340-204244 GCA_009831015.1 Picea engelmannii
GCTACATCACATCTAATGATAGATTTTCTACACTTCCATACAAGAATGGTTGTTTCATGGTCAAATGAACATTGTAAGCATGAATGAGGAAGCATGTGAACTTAATCCATTTGTGAATCAACTTCTCAAAACTCCTTAAAACGTGGAGTTTCTTCAAACACTTGCTCAGTTACAAATGCCATGGTGTTGGGTAGAAAGAACTCCACTTCTCTTAACCAATGGAATAAATGCATTTTCTCCATCTTCCCCTAAATACTTACAAAAGAATGTTGACATAGAGTTTTCAAGAGAAAAAAACCTCTTTTCAAGAAAGTATTATACAAAATCCCAAACATAGAGTATTAAGAGGAGTTTAATAGTGCAAAGAAAAGGGAATATTCCAAAGAAGATCCATAAGGTATGATGACACTTAGGGAGTGGACAATGTTAGTATTGGATTTAATGATCATGCTCTCACATCAAGATATAGACTTGCTCCTTAAAATCAACTTTTATATATTAACAAAGTTAAACTAATATACATAATGCTTTGTAAACCACCTCTATTGATTTGAACCCAAACCTAAACAAAGAGATGAAAGCGACATTGCCAATTCCTATTAAATCTTAAAGGTTACTAATAATAATAAAAAAGAATATGCCAAAGAGGATCCATAAGGTATGATGACACTTTAAGGAGTGGCAATATTAGTATTAGAGTGACAATGTTAATATTGGATTAAAGGATTATTCTCTCACATCAAGAGATAGACTTGATCTTTAAAATCAACTTGTATATATTAGCAAAGTTAAACTATATACATAAGGCTTTGTAAATTACCTCTATTAATTTGAACCCAAACCTAAACAAAGAGATGAAAGGGACATTGTCAATTCCTGTTGATTCTTTTCATAAATGGTGGATGGGCCATGATTTATTATTACATGTGATTATATAACCAAATTGGTTGTCAGTAAACATGAATGGGAATCATACCTTGTGTCTCACGGTAATAACATATTTCCTAATATTGATGACGATATAGATTGCCTGGAACTTTAATTAACAAACTCATGGACAACTCGCCATTGCAACTGTTTAATCGACTCATATTAAAACCAAAAAACCAAATCTTCACATGTAGTTGTTGTCTTTTTTGAAGCTTCATTCTTACTTTTAAGACAATGAGACGTAGAAAAATATTTCCATACAACTTTATCTTCTCCTAAATTTGTTTGGCATTTCATTGTCATATAAATACACAGTTGAATGTCGCGTAGAGTCCCTTGAGGCCAAGTTACAATTTGATTATTTGAAATGTTTACCTAACATGTTATGGAGAAACGAACAAGAAAAGTTGAGCCCCATCTCAATGTTGAGATCATTCACAGAAAAATAATAAAATCCCAACACTTGTGTCGAAAGGAACTCTTAATTCATTCGTAATACCGACGAATGGCTTGATAGGAGAGGAGAGGAGGCTATGAGAAAGAGTGTGATAACAGGCTATCGATTTTTTTGAATTGAAAAATACCTCAATATGAGTTACTTACATATTGAATAAGATATTAGTTTATTAAATCAATTGTATATATAGTTGCAACTTGCAAGGCAGATGATCGGTAAGTACCACATTCTATTAAATATGATGTAATGTTCATCATCGATCTGTCTAGTGGCATTTAAATAGAAAGAGATTAGTTGTCCTCAATATGCCGATAATTACGATCGGATCTTGAGAAAATGCGTCCAAAAAAACATGTCACTGTTGTAAGATATCATGGTGAGCCAAAAATCGCGCTACCCAAAGGGAGTGTGAGGAGATTAAAAAGTGAAGATATAAACTTACTTCAATAAACTAAAATGAGAAATAATAAAAATACAAAATTTCTTCGTTTCACTCTCTTCCATTTATTTGAGATTCTCGGGTTTTGAGAAACCCAATATCCTTTGGGCATACTCAGACCCCACAAACAAAAACCTTTGGACATGGGCTTGAAACCATGGCTATAAAATGATTTTTTTTAATTGACCTTTGACTAATCTGCAATTGTCAGGCATTTGATCTGAATTCTCTTTCTCGAATGTATTCACTTTCTCTACTTGCCTGGTGGGTCCTACCAGCGCGTTCTTGTGAGTCGTCCAGGGGTGATTGTGGTCAGATGTAAAAGTGATCACAAACATGTTCGGATCCATTTGGCTCCTTTCTACCTGTTTCCTCGCTAAACAACCTTTGGAGATACTGCATTTGTACTACCCTTGTTCAACAACAAATTAGACTACGGTGAGACTTTCCACCAAAATAATGTCAAACCTGCACAACCTATGACTATGAGTACTAATAATAGGTTGTTGCCATGGATTTCATCTTCCAAAATATGAAGAGGATATTTTTTTGGTGATAAAAGTAGTTTTATGATGTAACAACATAGGCCTATAAAACAAGAGAAGAGGGCAGTCGAGCAAAGAAGCATATACATCTAACGACCACTATATTACTACTTAAAAGGTTTAATATTGAATGGAACATCGTCATAACATGAGGATTACATTTTTAAGGATATTTTATAATGGTAAAAACCAAACAATATGTCATAACATGGGATATCAGACTATATACTCATAACATAGGTTTATCCTACTTCAAAAAATATAAACAAACATCTTATAAGAAAATAACCATTATATTAGTAAAACACCATTGCTTGGTTGTTACCAAAATTTCAACTAAACATTATTCTTTAAAATTTTGCAACAATATTTATCAGTACACAAAATTTATCACTACACACCGTCATACAATATTTATCAATACCCCTTCATAGATTGATAGAAATCTATAACAAATTTAAAAATATTTGATCTCACAAAATTTGTTTATTATTACACAAAGTCTCCAGCGATAATGGAGTCCCCGCACCATCCATTAGCAAGCACGCTGCAAAAAAATTGAAAGTGCATCACAGATTCATGGGGTTGAGAGCCTCATGAATGGAAAATAATCATGGATAACAGACAGAAGAAGAGAATTAAATAAAAAAGAAAAAATGAGTTCTATTACATTCCATTAACATAACCAAACATACAATCACAGGGAGGAATTATGACTACACCATTGCAAGCTAAGAGGCTTTTTCTTCAGTTCAAAATCTCTGAAATAAATTAAAATACCTGGGATACAGAGAGCCTTTGATTGTATTTTGACCATATTTACGCCATGCCCACAGATCTGAGGGAAGGCCTTCGTCGTTGGGTCTGTTGTTCCCTCCTGCTAGATTCCTTCTAGTGTCCTTCCTCGACGCTTACATTTTCAATCAACCCGACATTGATTCCTACGGACAGAAGAGGCTGCCACTGTAGGGATTATTATTCAAATTCAAATTTTAAGCCCACTTGGTAATTCAAATTCAAATTTGAAGCCCGCTTTTTACCAAATTCAAATTTGTATGCATGGATGGTTAACTATGGCATGCATTACCTCAGATGATTGTCACATTGGTTGATGTGATTGCTCACTTTTCAAGGAATGGCGAGGTGACACACGGTAACGGGGGGTTTGGGTCACGACGTTTGGATGAGTGGAGGTGCTGGATTATTGATGCTGCCGACCGAACAATCTACCCGTCGGAATCAAGAATTCGCGGGAGTAAAAAAAGGTTCAAAACGTTTGGATTTTAGCTTACGCCGATTTATTTTATTAAATTGAGAAAGAACTTTACATGTACCTCACTTTCAGTGTTCCACAAAGTTCCCAAGATCGAGATCAGGATTCCCGGATACCGGACAGGTAATCCTGATCTACCAGTTCTAAGACTCTTAGATTCTTTATTGGAATCCACGAAGGTAGGGAAGAGTCTGAATTATTTATTTGAATCCATGAAGGTAGGCAGGAGTCTGAATATATCTCACAGCGAAGCCATAAAAGATCTGGGTGTATCACCACCTTGAATAAACTTTCCAAACGATCACATGGAGCTCTCAGCAGCTGCAACCCGCTGATATCAACGATACGATTGCTAAACTCCGCAGTACTTTGGAACGATTGACCAGATCTTTGTTAAACCATGCTAAATCCTCGCACCTAAATTGTTATAGGAAAGTGGTTAGAAACAAGATCGACATCTTTTCCAAGTTAAAGAAATCACACCCTGAAATACACGATTCTCTAAGCATAAATTTTGAGAACACAACATGATGTCCCGAGCTTCAAACACCTACCGTGGATTGAGTGGGCACATTACGAAAAAGGTTGTCAGTTGGGCACCAAAGCTGACGTCGACATCCAGGGGATTTTTTCTCCGCCAAATCTCTTCCCAGGTCTTGGAGGTGATCGTCCATTCTTATATAGTTTTTTGGTCGAGTGTTACAAGACACTTGGTCTCTAGAGTCCCAAGACCCAACGATCCTTTCCAGACAGATCCGTCCCATAGTACTATGTCCGTATCCCTCTTTTTTCCTATAAAAAAACATGCAATATCTAAGAATATTTCTTTTTCTTGTTTATCAAGACTGTCATAGCTAATCTTGAGTCTATTTTGTATTTTCGTGAGAAGCACTTGGGATAGTTTGTGCAATTGGGCTTCCCAATACTCGGAGCTTTCCGAATGAAGTGGCGCCCCAATCACTTTGAGAGATAAGGGCAATCCTTGGAACGCGAGAAAAAACTTGCTCACTAATTCTTCATATCCCACATGCTGGTGGAAGGCATGCGAGCAAACTGTCCAGATTGTCTCCTGCTTTCTCCATCCTATCCTCGGCCTTACTTTAACACAGGAAGAAAATAGTAACGGACGCCAGCACGCCAGAGCAAAAGCACGTTAATAGAAATACGCCAACCTCGTGAATCGTGAATAGAAAAAGCATGCAAAGCACAGCGAATGAATAAAAAACGCACTACCAAAGTACAGCCCATGAATAGAAAACGCAGGCAAATCACATGATTTGGAAAGGCAAAACAGATTAATAGAGACCAAAAATGCATTTTGATTAACGCCTAAACAACTCAAATTTACTTTGCCAGATTTCGGCCCCATAAATATTGATTAACGTATTCATTTTAAAACCATTAATATAAACTAATAAAAAACTAAATTTATCTGCATATTAATTAATTCTCAGGCACATTAATATTTATGGCAAAGTATTTTATCAAACTCCAATATTTTTTTATTGAAGTATCTTATCAAATGCCCACATGAGATCTTAGGCGTACATGATTTATTTAAGTATTTTATTACATCCCTGAAGCATGCAGAATTTATTCATTACATCCCTGCAGCGTACATAATTTGCATAATTTATTCATTACATCCCTGCAGCGCACATGTAAGTTTGTTGTTGAGCGTGGTGATAGCATTGACCACTCCTAACTCTGTTTTGCATCCATTGAAACAGCATGCCTCTCTCTATCTTTTTAGTGTTGATTTTTTAATCTCATGAATTTTTTGGTACTTTCTGAAATTTTTAGGTCTTATCGTTTTACATTTGGATTTTGAAAGTCTTATCTTATATTTTAAATATTGATATATAATAATGTGAAATTTTTTACTATTTTAAATTTTGATATAATGATGTCACAAACTTCACTAAACATAAATATATAAATAGTTAAAATTAACCTTTTTTTCTTATATTTTAAATTAGATTTTTTTATTTTCTTTCATGTCTTAAATTTTAATAATAAAATAAAAATTAATTGCTAAGTGAATCATTAATTACCAAATCCAAAAATTGTTTTAATATTTTATTTTTCTTCATAAAATTTCCTACTTTTTCAATTATTTTTATTTACACGTCCTTATAAATCTCTCTCATTTTTTCTATCATTTCAACTTTTTAGTGTCCACCTAAAGATTGGACATTTTGAAATTCCATATACTTATATAGATTTTAATTAATGTTTAATGTTTTTGGACTTATATAGTTGTTTAGATTAGATGATCATCCACATTACCCAAATCAAATTAAAAGAAACACAACTACTCTTTACTCATCATAAATTTTATTTATGCTTCTTAACTTTTGACCTTACAATTACTCTAACCATTTAAATTCCAAATGTAATACTTTGCATTCTCATTACTCTAACTATTTAAATTCCAAATATAATACTTTTCATTCTGACAAAAATTCACTAAATATTTCACTATAATACAATTTATTTTCATTTATAATCTTAAGAAACCAAAATAAAGTAAATGTAACAAAATTTGAAGGATAAAATGATCTTGGATCAAACTCTCCTAATTGAAAATTGTGAGTATTCTGCTATAAGGTTATTGATAAATCAACAATCATAAAGAAGTTTATTGCAAGTTATTTTGCAATCTTCTCCAATAATTTATTTTATTATTTCTCAATTCTTTCTTCTCCTATAACATCCAATGCAACATGTATGAAACATTCTCTTATAGATCCTTCAACACCTCATCGTTTATGACCTCTACTCAATGTTCTAATCATAATGCTAGAGGCACATGATTTGTTTACTTATTTAGATAATTATATCCAACATAATGACTTTGGTAGAGTCTTCAACACTTTTCTTTTTCTTTACTGCAACTATTGTGTCACATAATCTATCCCTTCTCGTAGGAATAGTTCTATTGTTTTCCCTTCATTCACTAGAAATGTCTCAATCCCTCATGATACTACTTTCTCTAATACCACTTGATGTAGAGAGGCCAAGACCCTTCCAATAGACACACAAGATTGTACCTACCCTAACACCAATTGATGTAGAGAGGGCAAGACCCTTCCCATAACACACATAAAGTAGTAGAATTTCTACACAATTGGTATAACAAATTCAATTCCAATATTAAATAGACAACTACCACACTGTGCACTTTAATTGAAAATAAACATATACACATTACAATAATAAACAACTCACTATAAACAACCAAGCATTACTACAATTCAATTTAAAACAAGTAAAAATAACACAAAAACCTCAATCTATAAATAACCAATACTTCCAAACTTCTTTACATTCACAAAACCTATACACAACTTTTCACATTACAAAAACCAAATCATATTTATGTTTATGTTTCTTTCCTATACATTATTGTATACCATTACTTGAAAACATGCAATGCATTTTCAACCTCAATATGGCACATGTAGTATGCATTATTTATTTGATAACCAAGATACAATATTTTACGACAATGAGACGCAATCACAAACCATTTTGACATGTGAATCACTTATTTGATCTTATTACGACTAGTCATTACGCTGAGAAGCACATTCTATATTCGGATATAAGAGAGATGTATAATTCCTTCTATGCTCGACCTAAAATTTAATGTACACTTAAAGTTTAAAAATAAAATTTAAATACAAAATCATACATATATATAGATAAGTTTAATTAATTTCTTTTTAAAATGTAAATAATATAATATATGTATTTCACTGTGTTGTTCTCTATAGAATGTTGAAAATACTTCCGGAAGTATGAAGTCATATGCACATTATAAAAAAAAGGTACATGATTTTTGTTTTAATGTTATCATTTGACTTGGTAGTAATCTTCCCGTCCCACGTTTTGTCGGTTCGCACACATATGTGTATGGTTAACCTTTTGTGTCACATTTTTCAATTTATCATTCCAGTGAAGTTTCGACTAAGTCTGCCAGGTGAAGTCTAGTGCTAGGTACTTACTACTTACTTCTTCCTCTACTTTGTCAGCTGTACCCACTGTTTTGAGAGGATGAGATTCCACCAACTCAACCATAATAATATATGATATTGACATAATACCATCATGACTTCTCTAGAAAAACAGTCTCAATAAGTCAAGAATAATAATTTATGAATATAATTGAAAAGTGAGAGCGACGTGACCAAATGAATGTTAATAGTAAGGAATATATATTTCTTTATTATTGCTTTCCATGTGACTTTCACTAATCCTGTCTATACTAAAACCGAAACTAGAATGAATCAAGCTTAATAGTATATGTCGTATAATTTTTTTAATTATTGTTTTCCATGTGACTATGAGTAATCTATTGTAAATGGCAATAATCTAAATTAATGGTGAAGATATTATAGCTGCAACCATGTATAATTAGGGTTAGGGTTTGTTTTTTAGAAATATGTGTTGTTTTGTTTTGAAAATATATTAATGATTATGTGATTTAAATGGAAATGGGTGGTCACTTACTTATTCTACTGGTTCAAAATAGGGGTTTTTATCTTGGTAGTTTTTTTACATTTTTTCGAGTCCTAAACTTCTGGGGCCATTTTGAGGCCCTAAACATCATTTTTTGAGCCCTCCACAATCACATTGAATGCTTTTGTCAAAGTGTGACAGCAAAATGTTTAGTCCTTAGATAGACCTTTCAAATGATATATCACGCACCCCAAATAGATATCGTACACAAAATTTACGCCCTTGGGAAGTTGACATACCAACTACCCCCATGAGGACACACAAAGTTTTTGGTGTTTCATCTTCTAGGGTTAGGGTTTTGGATTTTATTTATGATAAAAATTCCTCTAGAGACTCATTGTAAATATCATCATCTTCTTGCGAATGATCATAGACATCACATCTATTCTAAGAGATAAGTTGTCACCATTCTAGCGAGTCATTCACTCTGTAATTTTACAGTTTCTATACATTCTCTCTTTAATAAAAATTGTGCATTATTTTTTTTTTTGTAAGTAAGAGATTTTATATAAAAAGGGCCTTCAAAAAACCAGTCTAGAGTTACAAAAACTTGAAAACAACCATGTTGTAGTTACCGAACTTCCCCAACAGAGGGTAGACTAGTTCAGCCAGCTGGGTAAGTCTAGCAATTTACAGTCTGACAGTCTTAGATAAACGGAACTAATTTGACTAGGCTACAACTATGAAAAATAAACTAGTAAAACGATCAAAACCCCAGTGGGGTCAGACACTTGGCAAATAACCTGGCCAGGTGGCTTGATAGGCCACGTCCCAAGGTTCCTCTTCGATGGGCGTCCCTTTACTTTCCAGTTGCATATTAGCATCCAAGTTGCCCCCTTCAAGGTTGGCAGCTGGCAGGGTATCTCCAGGTGGACCGTGCGCATGGATTGTAACACCCTGTTTCCCCCAAGCTTGTAAATATAACTGGACTGGCCAAGAACTATGGAAAACTCATAAATGTGAATATGTGATGTAAATGGACCTTGAGGAAGAGGTCAATGAATGTGAATAACATTTTGAATTTATTACAGGTCTGCTGAGAGGGGATGTGCCAAAAAAGAGACCACGATGGCGGTGGAGGGCACCTGGAAAGGTGGCGTTAACTTCCACAGAGAATTAATACCGTATTTGGACTCCACTGGCCTGGAGAACCAAAAGCAGCTCGTTGGCCCCCAAATTTAAATGTCTCGCAGGCTGGTAGGCAGACGACTTGAAGAGGGATGGGATGGTGAACCGCCCATCCGTAGAGCCATTAGGCCTGATCGGCGCGAGGGTAATCGTGCCACACGCAACCTCGCAAGAGGATAAGGCGTATGGCAGAAGTGATTGGGAGGGGCAGACGCGAGGGGAACTCTGGCATTACGTAGAGTGAGTGATAGCAGAGAGGGAGGATTGCAACCTTCGCTCCTGGTCACTGATGAACAGAGAGACGCAGTCTCAACAACATCGTGGTCTCAACTCGGGGTTGGCTAGTGGTAAATCCATTGGGAGTCACTGAGCCTACAGTTGGGTGGAAACAAGCACCCCTCTCAGTAGTTGCACCCACTTCTGGTGGTATTTCTGATAAGTATCTTACATATTGCATCTTGAAATTTATATACTGATATATATATATATATATATATATATATATGCTCATAGAACTGTGAAATTGTCAATGATTTCAGTGTAAGAATGTTTGTGCAGTGTTTGATATGAATTGAATTGATATATGCTTATCACAGAGGAAACCATGCATGACTTACGTTGATAAATAAATCTAATTATGCCTAGATTGAACTAAGTTAGGCTTCCAGCCCGTTCTTGGGAAGTTGTTTCCCCTTATTCGTCTCCAGGAAAGCCCCGGAATAGATCTCTTGTAGAGATTCCCTCCTGGGAAAGGTTTTCCAAGAACCTAGAAAAAGGACTTGAATGGGCAAGTCTTAATAACCCTGTACGAGGAGGAATGACCCTCTTAAGGTTCTGAGGTAGCAACGTAGGGATAAGCAACAAATCGACTAATGAGATCTCATCGGATGACCCATAGTCATTCACGATCGTTAGATTGATGAGAGTAACAAGGGCGTTACATACCTTGACCCTTTTTCCCTCTATCTTCGTGAACAACGAGGAAATCGGGATAGTAGATCCCAAGGTCCATGAGAATATTTGGACCGTTTCTCTTTCCACATCCACGAAGTAGTGGAAGAGTGCGCGTGGTGGGATAGATCTGAGCCGTCAGATCTTGAGAAGATACCCGTCAGCCGTTGGATCAGGAGAATATGCCCAAAGTTTAGTCTTTGGAGTGTGCACAGAAGAAGAGATCTAGATCGTCGGATCTGGGTCCAAATACCCAACAGTCATCGGATCTGTCAGGAGTCGCGTGGGAGTTAAAATCTCATAGGCGTAGGTAAAATCCTAGGGTCATCGGGATATCATCATTCTCGTGGACAAGGGATTAGGGAAGTCCATAGTGAAAACCCCGACACAAATCTGAGCCGTCAGTTTGGGGAGACAGGTGTCAGAAATCTGAAGAGAGTTGGGATATTCGGCATCGGGAAATCGGAGTTCCTGAGGTTGAAAGAATTGGGACATCACAAGTCTCGAAATCCAGGAGAAATAAGGACCGTCCATCAGAGGAGGACGCATGGCAGCAATCGGCACCATCGGGGAAAGTCCCGACAGGAAGTTGTTGATCGGCGTTTGGGTCATCGGGATTTCGGGGATCCTGGTAACAAAGTGTTTATACAGGATGGAATCGCAAAGTTCGAAACCCCGATGAATGGGAGCCAACTGTCAGCACAACAGACAAGGAAGGAAGCACCATTGTGTGGGCCAGCTGTCAACATGGCGGAGAATCGGGGTTTGAGGGATCGACAGTCCCGTAGGTAAATGTTTTTCGACGTTTGAAACCCTGAACCCCGAGGGAGATCAGGGACCGTTGATCCAGTAGACGATCACGGCCGTTGATTAAGCTAAAGGCGGGTAGGAGTTGCTAGTTGTCAGCATAGCGGGGAGTCAGGATTCGAGGGATCGCAAATCCTGAGGACGATTGCACCTTGGCATTCGAAACCCCGAAGCCCTGATAGGTAATATGACTGCGTTCATATAGAGGAGGTCATGTGGACCAAGAGTCTAATCTGGAGGGCTAATGGAAATTAGAGCTCATCGGGAATTTGAAACCCAAAACCCCGGAAGGAGGTAAGACTGTGGTCACGGGGATAGTGGTCATATGGGCCAGGAGCCTAGCCAGGGGAGCTAGTGCGTAAAGAGCGCATCGGGATTCGAGGGATCGCGAATCCTGAGGACAAGTGCATTTTGGCACTTGAAAGTCCGAAACCCCGATAGGAGGATATAAAGTTGTGATCTTATGAGAGCAGTCATATGAACTGGAGGGCATAGCCAGGAGGGGCTAAGGCCGGAAGAGAGCTCATCGGAGATTGGGGAATCGAGAGCATAGGAACTCTCGACATCAGAAAGGACGAAACCCCGAAAACCCTGAAATTGTCATCAGGAAAGACCACGATTATGAGCAAAAAGCCAGGTAGGTGCATGAAAGACCTGTGGATCGGGGATTGACATTTTGCTGCTGCAAGCTTCGGAGATTCTCATTATTGAGAATTCAACAAAAAACTTTGATTTTAGGTAGTGGGTATGTTACAAAGTGGTATCAGATCATGGTTACAACACTCGGCCTGATTGGGCTCATGCACGAGTCGTGCATAAATTTCGTTCGAAGCACTCCTATGAGGAGTAACCCCCTGACTTAACTCTCTTGTCCAGGATTAAAAACTTGGAAAATGAGAACCTGACTGTGTATGCATGTGAAAGAGTTATGAATTTATGCGCAAATTATAAAAATGAATTTAACTCTTGACTAATAGACAACGTTTTTCTTTTCACTCAAGCAGATGATCAACCAAAGGAATCTACAGACGCAGAGTATGGTGACTCACCAAGAGGTGGGAGAAGACTCCCATAACAGAGGCGAAGAGTCTGACGAAAGAAGAGCAATAGGAACCCCTCCAGACCTAGACGAGACTGTGAGGAGTCTCATGGTTGAATTGCAAAGCTGCAAGGCCGATAATGAAAGGATGATGAGAGAACAAGAAAAGAAAACCGAAATTAATGCAGTTCTACTATAGAGCTTATCCGACCTACAGCGACAAATGCAACATGAACCTGAGATGCAGAATCATGGTCGTGTCAGTGGCCATACTGAGAGAAGCACATCAAGAAAGGTCCACCCCAGAGGTAAAGGACCAGTGCCAGACGATTCCACTGAGAAGGAAGTTGGTGATTCAAAAGGCTCTTCCAGCAGCAGGACTAGTTCCTATTCTCGCAGAAAACAGAAGAAGCAAAAGACTATCAAGAGTCATAAATTTGAGGAATTCAGGAAGGCCAAACCTCCCTCCTTTGATGGTGAGATAAAGAAGGGAGAGGAAGTCGAGGCCTGGCTGCTTGGACTGAAGAAATATTTCAGAGTCCATGATTTTTCAAAGAACTTGAAGGCCCGAGTGGCCACTTTCAATCTGAACGGAAAGGCTTCCATCTAGTGGGAAGACCTTAAGAATATGAAAGGGGTCCGCGAGGAGGACCTGTCTTGGAAGAAGTTTGAGAAGTACTTCCGGAAGAAGTATTTGTCGGAAATGTATTTCAACAAGAAGGCTAAAGAGTTTTATGAACTCAAACTAGGACAACTTACTATGGAGGAGTATGTCAACAAATTCCTCTACTTACTGAGATATGTACCTTAC
>ML803405.1:206514-226474 GCA_009831015.1 Picea engelmannii
ATAGCCAAATATTTGGCCCAATGCATAGAATGCCAACAGGTTAAAGCGGAACATCAACACCCAGCCGGACTACTACACCCTTTACCCATCCCAGAATGGAAATGGGAAACCATCTCCATGGATTTTATCACTGGATTACCAACTTCAACCAAACAGAATGACGCCATTATGGTAGTGGTAGATAAACTGAGCAAGTCTACTCATTTCATCCCCGTCAAATCGACCTGCAAGGAGATAGATATCGCATAGGTATTCATGAAAGAGGTGTTCTGACTGCACGACATGCCGAGGGAGATAATATTTGACAGAGACACCAAATTTACTTCCAATTTCTGGAAATCACTTATGGCGGGATTAGAGACTAAATTGTCGTTTAGCACCGCCTATCACCCCCAAACCAATGGACAGACAGAAAGAGTGAATCAGATATTAGAGGATATGTTAAGGATGCATGTAATGCATCAACCCAGGAAATGGGAAGACTACCTTCCATTGGTAGAATTTGCCTACAACAACGGCTACCAAGCATACTTAAAGATGAGCCCCTTCGAGGTCCTCTATGGTAGACAGTGTAATACTCCAGTCAGCTGGAGTAACCCTGTAAATAGGATTTATATTGGACCCAATATGTTGAAAGAGATGGAACAACAAGTGACTCAGATAAAACAAAATCTGAAGGTTGCTCAGAACCGACAAAAAAGTTATGCTGATCAAAAGAGAACTCCAAGAGAGTTCAAAATGGGAGACCATGTATATCTCAGAATTAAGCCCAGAAGGAGTTCCCTCAAAATGGGAGCTTGTGCCAAATTGGCACCCTGGTATTGTGGACCCTTTGAGGTTCTAGATAGAGTTGGACCTGTAGCTTATCGGCTAGCACTTCCTCCCACAGTAAAAGCACATAATGTTTTCCATGTTTCATTATTGAAGAAATATGTACATGATGCTAATCATATAATTGACTGGTCTGTGATCCAGGTGGAACCGGAGGGAGAATTTCTACCAGAACCCCAATGCATACTGGACAGAAAGGAAACCCCGCTCTGTAACATAACCATTGCACAGGTCAAGGTGCAGTGGAAACATGTTGGTCTAGATGAAGCTACATGGGAAATGGAGGATGCCATGAGACAGACATATCCGATTTTGTTTACTTCTGTACATGAAATTCATGTTAGTAGCTAAGAACATCGAGGATGATGTTCCTTTTAAGAGGGAGGGAATTGTAACACCCTGTTTCCCCCCATCTTGTAAATATAACTGGACTGGTCAAGAACTATGGAAAACTCATAAATGTGAATATGTGATGTAAATGGACCTTGAGGAAGAGGTCAATGAATGTGAATAACATTTTGAATTTATTACAGGATTATTGAGAGGGGATGTGCCGAAAAAGAGACCACGATGGCGGTGGAGGGCACCTGGAAAGGTGGCATTAACTTCCACCAAGAATTAATACCGTATTTGGACTCCACTGGCCCGGAGAACCAAAAGCGGCTCACTGGCCCCCAAATTTTAATGTCTCGCAGGCTGGTAGGTGGACGACTTGATGAGGGATGGGATGGTGAACCGCTCATCTATAGAGCCATCAGGTCTGTTCGGCGTGAGGGTAATTGTGACACACGCAACCTCGCAAGAGGATAAGGCGTATGGCAGAAGCGATTAGGAGGAGCAGATGCGAGGGGAACTCTGGCATTAGGCAGAGTGAGTGATAGCAGAGAGGGAAGATTGCAACCTTCACTCCTGGTCACTGGCAGACAGAGAGACGCAGTCTCAACAACATCGTGGTCTCATCTCGGGTGTGGCTAGTGGTAAATCCGTTGGGAGTCACTGAGCCTATGTTTGGGTGGAAACGAGCACCCCTTTTAGTAGTTACACCCACTTTTGGTGGTACTTCTGATAAGTATCTTACATATTGCATCTTGAAATTTATATACTGATATATATATATATATATATATATATATATATGCTCATAGAATTGCGAAATTGTGAACGATTTTAGTGTAAGAATGTCTGCGTAGTGTTTGATATGAATGAATTGATATATGCTTATCACGAAGGAAACCATGCACGACTTTCGTTGATAAATAAATCTAATTATGCCTAGATTGAACTAAGTTAGGCTTCCAACTCGTTCTCGGGAAGTTTTTTCCCCTTATCTGTCTCCAGGAAAGCCCTGGAATAGATCTCTTGCAGAGATTCCCTTCTGGGAAAGGTTTTCCAAGAACCTGGAAAAAGGACTTGAATGGGCAAGTCTTAATAACCCTGTACGAGGAGGAATGACCCTCTTAAGGTTCCGAGGTAGCAGCGTAGGGATAAGAAACAAATCGGCGAATGAGATCTCGTCGGATGACCCATAGTCATTCACGACCATTAGATTGATGAGAGTAACAAGGGCGTTACATACCTTGACCCTTTTTCCCTCTATCTTCATGACCAACGAGGAAATCGGGATCATAGATCCCAAGGTCCATGAGAATATTTGGACCGTTTCTCTTTCCACATCCACGAAGTAGTGGAAGAGTGAACGTGGTGTGATAGATCTGAGCCGTCAGATCTTGAGCAGATACCCGTTAGTCGTTGGATCGGGAGAAGATGCCCAGAGTTTAGTCTCTGGAGTGTGCGCAGAAGAAGAGATTTGGACCGTTGGATCTGGGCCCAAATACCCGACAGTCATCGGATCTGTTAAGAGTCACGTGGGAGTTAAACTCTCATAGGCGTAGGTAAAATCCTAGGGTCATTGGGATATTGGCGTTCCCGTGGACAAGGGATCAGGGAAGTCCATAGTGAAAACCCCGACACAAATCCGAGCCGTCAGTTTGGGGAGACAAGTGTCAGAAATCTGAAGAGAGTCGGGATATTCGACATCGGGAAATCAGAGTTCCTGAGGTTGAAAGAATTGGGACATCACAAGTCTTGAAATCCTTGAGAAATCAGGATCATCCATCAGAGGAGGATGGGTGGCAGCAATCGGCGCCATTGGGGAAAGTCCCGACAGGAAGTTGTTGATCGGTGTTTGGGTCATTGGTATTTCGGGGATCCCGGTGACAAAGTGTTTATACAGGATGGAATCACGAAGTCCGAAACCCCGATGAGTGGGATCCAGCTGTCAGCACAGCAGAAAAGGAAGGAATCACCATTGTGTGGGCCAGCTGTCAACATGGCGGAGAATCGGGGTTTGAGGGATCGACAGTCCCGTAGGCAAATGTTTTTTGACGTTTGAAACTCCAAACCCTGAGGGAGATCAGGGACCGTTGATCTAGTAGATGATCATGGCTATTGATTAAGATAAAGGCAGGTAGGAGTTGTTAGCTGTTAGCATAGTGGGGAGTCAGGATTCGAGGGATTGCGAATCCAGAGGACGATTGCACCTTGGCATTCGAAAACCCGAAGCCCCGATAGGTAATATGACTGCGGTCATATAGAGGAGGTCACGTGGACCAAGAGTCTAATCTGGAGGGCTAATGGAAATAAGAGCTCATCGGGAATTTGAAACCCAAAACCCCGGAAAGAGGTAAGACTGCGGTCACGGGGATAGTGGTCATATGGGCCAGGAGCCTAGCCAAGGGAGCTAGTGCGTAAAGAGCACGTCGGGATTCATGGGATCGTGAATCTTGAGGACAAGTGTATTTTGGCACTTGAAAGTCTGAAACCCTGATAGGAGGATATAAAGTTGTGGTCTTATGAGAGCGGTCATATGAACCAGAGGGCATAGCCAGGAGGGGCTAAGGCCGGAAGAGAGCTCATCGAAGATCGGGGAATCGAGAGCATAGGAATTCTTGACATCAGAAAGGATGAAACCCCGAAAACCCCAAAATTGTCATCAGGAAAGACCACGGTTATGAGAAAAAATCCGGGTAGGTGCATGAAAGACTTGTGGATCGGGGATTGGCATTTTGCTGCTGCAAGCTTCAGGGATTCTCATTATTGAGAATTCAACAAAAAACTTTGATTTTAGGTAGTGGGTATGTTACATGGATGCCCGTAGTTGTCGCAGCCTCCATGTCCCCGTGCGTGACTTGCACCACGACGTCCCCTTCTGGCTGTTGCACCTGTTCATTCCTGTCGACGACCTCTGCATGGGGCACCTCTGTTGATGCCGTGGCTTCTGGAGTGGAGTCGAAAGCTTCCTGGAAGGTGGAAAGGATCTGAAGGAGGGTCGAAGTCTTCCCATCCAGAAGCTGCAGTCGGAATTGGAGGTCCTCCAATCCCTGCCGGAGCTCAAAGACCAGCCCATAAAGGATGGCCAGACTATCTTTCAGCTGTGAGTCAGGGATGAAGTCAGTAGACGAGTATGTACTGTTTCGGGCATTTGGAAGAAAGGGTGGCGCCCCCAAGGGTGGGTGGGAGGAGCAAGCTTCCGGTGCAAAAGAAGGCTCGCTAGCTAGGGAATTCGGTGGAGCTGCGGGAAATCACGAAAGAGATCCTATCGAGCTATCAGTGATGACCAGACATTCGAACCGGGAGGCAGGTGGGGTGGAGGAGGCGAGAGGTTCTAGCTTGGGCTGCAAAGGCTGCGAGGAGTGCGTGGAGGGAAAACTAGGGGGAGAAATAGAAACACGAGGTCGAGGAGGATGCCATGGAAATCCTCTCCTTGGCCTCCCTCTTTAGCATGGCATTCTGAGCTCAGAGGGAAGGCAGAACTGAACCGAATGCCCTGGATGGACGTGGAGAGCCCGGAGAAGGCCGAAGGTTGGGAGCACCATGAAAAACTAGAGTGAGCTAGGCTTGGGAAGTTGAGGGATGAGAGGGTCAGGAGGCAAGCGGGGATTGAAGTCACCTACAGACAGAGAAGCCATGGTATAGTCGGTAATGGGAGTCGGGTGCACCAACGTTAATGGTGCAGCGGGCGACATAATATCAAATAAATGCATGGTTTAGGCGGCGGGATTTGGCACGAGCCTGACACATGGCTCCCTGCCTCTCTGGCCTGACCTTTCCTCCTCCTCTCGCCATGTGGCCCACACTAACACCCCATCCGGGGGTTTGTCCACTTATGCATCCTTGCAAATGCATTGCTGGAGAATAGGGTGGGCAGGGTTGAGGGACATTTTGCAAAGGAGATCAGGTCCATCCCAATTAGTCCCCATATTAGCCATTTCGTCCGCAACTTGGTTCGCCTTTCTCCTGATGTGAACAGGTATAAAGGCTTGATTGGGTTGCAAAAGATCCGCTATAGTCTTTAGCCCATGTGAGAGTCTCTAGCTGGGTGAGATTCTTTCTGGGTTCGCTCCATTTAAGATTCTGCTGAAGAGATTGATAATGATTTGGGAATCTCCTTCGACAATCAGCTTGGTAAAGATGGCTAATTGCAATCCTTTGGTGAGCTGCCAAAGTTTCGTTGGATTGTTCGTAGTGTGACCAAGGGATCCTGCGTTAATGAGAAGGATGTGTCCAAGGTGGTTGCGGAAGACCACTCCATATCTCGCTGCTCCTGGTTTACCTTTGGAGGCTCCATAAAAGTTGAGCTTGATGNGAGGAGGAGAAATGGGAGGAGGTGGGTGAAGAATTGGGGAGGGCTTCCAGTACTGAAGGATCAAAATTTTTGTGGGATTGTTGATCAGAGCTTTTCAAGTGCAATGCTGAAGGTTGATAGTTTCCAAAATGTTGAGGCAACATTGGTTCCAGCAGTGGTGCCACGGGAGGTGATCATTCCTGAAAAGCCTTATGTTTATTTCCTTCCACACCTGCCATAGAATGAAGCCTGGACAAAGTTGCCAAATACGATTTAGAAAGGAAGATTGAAACACTTGGTCCCTCTAGTCCGTAATTGTATCAATGATGCTGTCTCTTTTGTGATCCGAGGTGCACATAATAAGCGCACTTTGATCCCATATTTGAGCAGTGTAGGGGCAAGATTTGAGGAGATGATTCATGGTTTAAGATGCTTCTCCACAGAGCATGCAGATAGACGAGCCAACAAATCCTCTTTTTAAGAGGTTATCCCAGGTGAGAATGCTCAAATGGGCAACGAACCAGAGGAAGAGAGTGATTTTAGGCCAATGTTTAAGGTCCCATATTTTGCTCCACACCTGCCCTGTGGGTAGAGGGTCTGAGTGAGTTTTGATGAGATAAGCCTCTCGTATGTTGAAGGTGCCCCATGGAGAGTATCCCCATCGTAGGATATCCTCTTCTGTGAGTTTGGGGATTTTTCTTTTGGACAATTCTTCTTGCCAGGGTCTTAGATCCACGTGCGCCTCCAGGTTCAGGCGCTCCCTGTTTAAGTGCCAGCATCGCTAGGTGTCCTCTGTAGGATTGTCTTGCCAGTAATCAACGAATTTTGTCAGGTCCGTGTGTGTAGCTTGGATGATGATATTCTCATCCCAATCCTCGTGGTCTAGAGTTGGCCATTGCTGCCAGGAATATTTTCAGAAGAGGGTTGTTTTCCCATTTCGGATTTCCTAGAAAGCATGTTTGGTTACCAGATGTCTACTCTGCTTAGCTGCTTCCCAGATTAAGGATCCTGGGTTGTCCCCATTTCATATTATTAAGTTCTTCTCTGCCATATCGGGTGCATATTTCCTTCTCCATAGCCTGGCCCAGAGATCCTTGGGATGTTTTATCCAATGCCACTAGATCTTGGTGCTAAGGACTTTATTCATGATGGAGGGGTCCCTTAGCCCAAGGCCTCCTTGTGCTTTGGGTTGGCAAATTTTTTCCCAGTTGATCAGTGTTATTTTCTTCCCTGTGTTGAGGCCTTGCCAGAGGAAGTTCCTATCTAAGATTTTTATAGTTGTGAGGAAAAACTTTGGGGAAGCAAGCGTCGATAAGGTGTAGATGGGGAGGGCTTAAAGAACGGCTTGAAGGATAATGAGGCGACTAGGGAGGTTTAGTACTCTGAAGGTCCAAGAAGACAACCTTTTGGTAAAGGAGGAGAGGAGATGTTCCCAAGAGGTGTTTTTGAGGGAGTTATCAATCAAGGGGATGCCAAGGTAATTGGACAGAAGGGAGCTTCGGTTGAAACCCAAGATACCCAAGACATGGCGTTGAATCGGAGGAGGCGTATTGAAAAAGAAGATTTGAGACTTGTCTTTGTTACAATCCAGTCCTGAGGCTTCAGAGAAGGTTTGAAGGATCGAGAAGAGGGATTGAGCTTCACGTGCTATAGGGGTACCCATCATTAGAGTGTCATCCACAAATTGTCTATGCGAGATAGGGGGGGAGATACCATGCAGAGGTAGACCTATCAGCAGGTTGCTAGCGATGGCTGCGTGAATGGAGCGGCTAAGACCCTTGGCCATAATGATGAAGAGAAAATGGGAAAGAGGGTCTCCTTGTCTAATTCCTCTGGAAGGGGAGAAAGGATGAGAGGGAACTCCATTGATAAGGATGGAGAAAAAATCTGAGGAGGTTAGATTCAGAATCCAATCCACCCAGAGCTTGTCGAAACCAAAGGCAAGGAGCATTTCCCGCATATAGTCCCATCTTAACTTATCGAAGGCTTTAGAAAGGTCTAGTTTAAGAAGCATACTTGGAGTTCTAGTCTTCTACAAAGAGTGAATCACTTCATGAGCTAGGATGACGATGTCCAGGATTTGTTTTCCTTCAACATAGCCCGATTGCTCTAGAGAGATGATCGTTGGTAGGATGGGCTTGAGTCTTCGTGCAATCACTTTGGTTAGGAGTTTATAGATGACGTTGCAAAGAGATATGGGCCTGAACTGCTTAGGATGGTAGGCTTGCCCCTCTTTGGGGATGAGGGTAAGGAAAGTTGCATTGAGGGGCTGGATGAATTCTCCTGTAGATCAGGAGTCTTCAATGATTTCCCACACCTCTACCCTGATCATCGGCCAACAATTGTGAAAAAAAATGCTGGTGAAGCCGTCGGGGCCGGGAGCCTTGCACTTGGGGGTGTCCTAAAGCACCTGATCCACCTCCTCAATAGAAATGGGCCAGAGTAGGGCTGGTTTTTTCTCTGGAGTGACAAGGGAGGGCACATGCTGCATGACCTTGGCTATGGCCTCAGATCTGTCTGGGAGTGGTTCCATGAGGAGATCTTTGTAATAGTCTATCAGTGTCTTCTCCAGATCTTCATGGGAGTGGATAGGCTCACCATTGGTGGAGGTTAACTGCGTAATTCTATTGGTATGACGGTGGTGAATGGTGGTTCTATGAAAGAATTTGGTATTTCGGTCCCCCTCCTTGAGCCACTGGATGTGAGATTTTTGTTTCCACAGAATCTCTTCTTAACCTTTTCTAGCCTCCATTTGTTGATTTACTTTTGCTTCCTGGGTTTTAAGCTCGTCCATTATCCATTGAAGTCAGATCTGGTTTTGAATCGTGCCCATTTGTTCTGACATCTTATTTTGGGAATCGAAGATATTTCCAAAGGTTTGCTTCTTCCAAAGTATGAGTATTTTCTTGAGGTTCTTTAGCCTTTACTGAAATCTATACATCTTGGAGCTGTGGGGGACCTCTGCCTCCCTCCACCAATCCTGGATCTTTGCTTGGAAATCTGGGTTGTTGAGCCAAAACTGTTCAAACCTGAAGGGTTTTTTCCCTGGAGTGGTTGGCACCTCCAACCATAGCTGAATGGGCCAATGATCTGAACCAGGGAAATCCAGAATGCTTGCTTCCAGAGCTTTCCCTTCCAGCATAAGGGAATCAGAAATGAGAAAACGATCTAGCCTGCAGGCGATTTGATGTAATCAGGTTCTTCTATTTGTCCAAGTATGAATGCCATTGATGGTTTCCAGGTTGATGAGGTTGAAGTTGTCAATGAGGCTATTAAATTTAGTGGAGTCCTGATCCAAGCATCTTGATGCCCCTTTTTTTTCATCCAGGTTGCGTATGAGATTGTAATTTCCACTGATAATCCATCTGTTGTGCCTAGTTAAGGTGGAGAGGTACTCCAGGTTCCTGAGAAAGGCTTGCTTATCCCTCGGATTGGCTGGCCCATAGACATTGGTCAGGTTTCCAGGTTTGTTAGAGCCAACAAGCCTATATTCTGCAGTGATGGACCATTTGGTAGTGACAAAGTTTTCCATAAGCATTGAGTTGGTGTTCCAGAGGATAGCTAGTCCTCCAGGTGTACCTGTGGTTGCAGTAGAAACTGCTTCCCCTTTCTTCCAACAGTAGGGGAGTAGCCTATCGATATCTTCAATTGTGCATTTTGTTTCCTGAAGTAATATTATGTCTGGTTTTTCTGCAAAGATCAGATATCGTAGCATTTTTTGCTTGCTACGTCCATTGAGGCCTCTTATACTCCAGGAGATAATCTTCATGAGGACGAGGGGGTGGAGAGAGGGGGAAATTTGTTCGAGATAAGGTGGATTTGACCGGATTTCACCATGAAGTGACCTATTTCTTGTATGAGCTTGTTGGTTGACTTCCTTCCTCTCTTCTTTTCGTCTTTCTGAGTTTTTCTCTGACTCTTTGACTGATTGTTCTGTATTCCCAGACCCTTGTTGGATCGAGCTATGGATCCAGCTGAGGAGTTAAGGAAGACCATGTGCACCTTCCATAATTGATCCCTAGGTATGGTGTACAGTTTTTGATGTCTATAGGTGTGTTCGAGGTTCTCCAGATCCACCCCAGCTAATTCTTTCTCTTCTAGCTCCATTTCAGCGTCGCCATCCTCTATCTCCAAATGGTCTTGCTAGATGACAATGGGGTCTAGAGATGAGTGATCTGGTTCCTTCTCTTGTATAGGTCATTCTCTCCCTGGGCTCATATGTTGGGGAGTGTTTTCCACGTGGAGATCATTGGGGTTTATGGAGGTTGATGGATTCTCTAATTGATCAAGTAGTATTGAATATTTATTACTAGTGGAAGGATCTTTACTTACTTGGGTTGGTTGCTTCCATCCTCCTTGTCTTCTTTTTCCTGCTGGTTGAGCAAAGTCCTCCTTGTCTTTTCCGACCTCTCGGTTCCCCTCTTTGTGAGCAGCATTGAGGGGGCATTCTTTGAAGAGATGTTCGTGCTCGTGACATTTCCTGCATCTGAACGGGATGTGTTCATAATTGATGGTTTGGGTCCAGTCCTCGTCATGGTATTCGAGAATTATGGATCCCGGGAGCAGCTTGGCTATGTTCAGGTATACGCAAATGATCGCATAGGAGGTGTATCACCTCTCCTTGGTGGCCTATGAAGACTTAACATAGATTCCGATGGTGTTACCTATACCAACCAAGACCTCTTCCAACCATAATTCCTGGGGAAGAGAGTATAGTCTAATCCATACTGATGGATGTGCGAAATCTTCCTTTTCAGGGATGAACTTCTCGGTCTATAATCTTAAGAAGAGTCCAGCTGAGTTGTAGAAGTAAGGCCCTCCATCAAAAATGTGATTGCAGTCCTCAAGGTTATGCAGAATGATTGTGAAGAAACCCTTGGATCCCAGTTGCAGTTCATAATGTCCTTTTGGCTTCCACCAATGTTGTATCCATTTGATCAGATCCCATTCTGAAGGCCAGAGCCCTAGGAATTTTCCTACTAGGGCATAGTCTCTCATACATTGCTTTTGTTCTTCTATGCATGGTGAGATGATGATGTATTTCGGGGCTTGTGGCGCTTTTGGGATGCATTTGCCTGGAAGCCATGGTATTGACATTGTAGTAGGTGTAGCCGTGTGGTCTAGATCAATATCCATCTCTCGATCCTTGAAGGTCCCTTCCGTCAAGATCTTTGAGCGTAGATCTGGAGGGGGCTCAAAAGTAGGTCATTTTAATCCTTCTCCCAAGCTTCCATTCGCGATGGCCTAGTTGTAAGAGGTTTCGTTCGACCCTCCCTCCTTCAGAGTCATGAGCGCCAACGGGGAAAAAGTTGTGACAGTGCGGCTTATGCCCTAAACCTAGTTGCAGAGCACTTTCTCATTCGAGTCAGTTTGAGTTGATAAAAAAAATTGTGCATTATTGTATCTCTATGTTTATCACAATATTTCTTTGTATCTCATAATATCTCTGTATATTTCATTCTTATATCTCTTCCTTCATTTCATTCTCAAAATAATATGGATTAGTTGTATCAGAGAATGCTACTCCTTTCTGTTTCTTATGCATGTCACTGACGAGGTCATGATATAGAGACTTGGGTATTGAGATAGTTTCCCTTGAGGATAACTGGTCTTCTATCCCAAGCGGCCTCCCATCGCAGAAGAGAAGAGGAATTGGGGAGCATAATATCCCATCAAGTTATTGCTCGCAGAAGCCCTTACGTAATAGAGGAATGAGATGTTGGAGATTTTTTCCCAAATCCTTCAACAATTGCCTACAATAACCTACATGTCTTTGCCAAGAAATCGCTTTGGAGAGGCTACCCCATTCAAGGTACAAGTTAATTTTGATATTCTCGTATTTGAAGGTGAGATCGATGTGGATGATTTGGAAAAATGGTTAAATTTGATAAAAGGTTAAATTTCTCTGTTCACAATTTTTCTGACAGAGAAAAGATGACCTTTGCACTCCTTAAGGCTCTCCCCCATGTCAAACATTGGTGGGAAACTTACTAGGAGCAAAAATCCATAGAGTAGTATGGAATATTTGGGGTTGAAACCACTTGATATTTTTTTATGGATGCGGTCAAGGAGAAATATTACCCTCTGGGAAACTATGATGACTAGTACATGAGATGGACCATGCTGCATCAAAAGAGGGACCAAACAGTGTTGAAGTTCACAAATACCTTACATACCTTGCACACCATGCTAGGTATCAAATACTTTGAGCGACATCTGGTTTTGAAATACAGTGGAGCTCTACACAGGTACATACAAACTGAAATGGAGTTTCTAGACATTTCATCGCCAAGAGTCGCTTATAGATATGTTGTCAAAATAGAGCCTAAATTTAAGCAGCAGAACAAGAAGGGATCTGGGTCTGCAAATCCAAAAGAACCAAAGTATGGCAAAGAGCACCCTAACTCACAGAACATCAAACTCAAGACAACCAGTCCAAGCCATAGGAAAAGAAGGGAAACATGAAAATGAAGAAGGACACTGGGAAGTGGTGTGACTTCCAAAAAATCCCTTGGCACAACACTAATGAATGTCACTCGAAACAGTGATTGGTGGATGAGCTCAAAGAAATGAAGTCTAGCCCTAACTCAGACTCCGATTCAAACAATAATAAAAGGAGACAAATAATTGATGTAAAACCCACTTCTATTGTCATGACTAGAATAATCCAACCAGAAGAACCAAAGGATAATGAGGAGGGGGGGAGCCTTCCTCATTCACATATGTGGGTGAAGGGGACCACATTGCATTTTATTGTTAATAATGGAAGCGAGAAGAACCTCATCTCAGCAGTGGTCGTCAAGTAGTTGGATTTTCCGACAACACCACTCCCGCAACCATTCAACATTGGATGGATCCACCGAGGATGAGGTCTTTATGTCAGCCAATAATGTCTCCTGTCATACATAATCAAGCCCTTCAAATATGAGGTATTGTGTGATGTTTCCCCACTGTAAGTATGTGATGTTCTTTTAGGCTAGCCATATATGTGGAGGCATCATTTGTTTTTATGAATCTCAACCCTATAGCTTCATTGTTACTCTGGGGGCTCAACCCTATAGGATACTATAGGTAGTTATGAATACTGTACTAACAAAACAATGAAACAAAGTAATCTATCCTACCACAAAATATATCCTCTTGACAACCTAGTCAGAAGAGAAGGACACTTCAATCATTGTAGCCTCAGACCAAGACCCTTCTATCCACCAGAAGTAGATCAACAAGATTTTACAATAGCACCAATATATTCCTACTACACCTACATGGGTGCCTCCACACTACCTAGTCAAATCAAGTTATGATAAATCCCTTCATGTTCCTCATGTGTCATCTTCACTAATAGAGTCCTCCCACACTTAGGCAAATCATGTAGCCAGATTGGTTCATATCAACCTTCAAGAAGCTAAGTAGAGTAGCTTATTCAATAAGGAAATCAACTCACCAAGGTTTAGATTCATCAAAAGATTTCCCGAGGACCTGACACGATGGAGACCATTTCTTCCTAATGGGGGAGGATTGATCCAGGTGGAAATCGATGGCCACCAACCTATTCTACTGGCTCAAAATAGGGGTTTCCACCTTGGTATTTTTTCTACATCTTTTCGAGTCCTAAACTTCTGGGGTCGTTTTGAGGCCCTAAAAAACATTTTTTCAACCCGCCACAATCACATTGTAGGATTTATCTAGAATGTGATGGAAAAATGTGTAGTCCTCGAATATACCTTTCAAACGAGATATCATGCACCCCAAACGGATATTGTATGAAAAATTTACTCCCTTGGGAAGTTGACGTACCAACTAACCCCATCGGGGCCCTCAAACCTTTTGGTGTTTCATCTTCTAGGGTTAGGGTTTTGGACTTTCTTTACGATAAAAATGAATATAAAGCCTCATTGTAAACATCATCATATTCTTGCGAATAAGCATAGCCATCACAACTCCTCTCAAAGATAAACTGCCACCATCCTAGTGAGTCATTCACTCTATAGTTTTATAGTTTATGTATATTCTCTCATTAATAAAAATTGTGCATTATTGTATCTCTATGTTTATTGCAATATTTATGTGTATCTCGAAATATATCTGTATATTTCATTGTTATATATCTTCCTTAATTTTGTTCTCAAAATAATATGGATCACTATGACTGAAGAAGACATTACAAAATAGTTAAAATTGTACTACTTTAGAAGAAAGCAATGGACGAAAAAATGTTTTGGAATATTGTAATGCTTCGTAACTGATTCTAAAATTCTTTGTCTTTCTTCATATTGGTTTTCCTCTATCAACCAGGAAAAAGAAATCATAATATCTATGAGAAATAATACATAAGTTGATGTATATTCAATAAAAAACTTTGAGGTCAAAAATATAAAATGTTCAGCCCCACCAAAAACCATTGAGTAAAAAATGTGGAGAGGAAAGCTCAAGTATTTGGTTGTAGGGGATTAGATTAAAACTTAAAAGGGATTACAACTAAAATTTTAGATTAAAATTTTAAAAGGATTACAACTAAAAACATTTGAGAACTGTTATGTATATTCATGATAGATATTTCAAGTCAGAACTCTCCATAAGTTAGGTTGTTCTTTTATGCTACTTTGTCATGATTCTATGATTAAATGTTTCTATGCTTAAATACAATTTCATTTATATAGATTCCATTCCATGAATTTATTTGATTCCTCTTAAGCTATTAACAATTTGGTGCGCTAGGTCCCCAAGGTGTAGGACAGTCGGTGACAGAGTGTGTTGTTAAGCCACTCCGTGTTGAAAAGTCACCGGTTCGAAACTTGCGGGGACAAAAAATCCAACCATGTTAAGGGTTGGTGTGGCTCAGGCTGGGTGCAATCCTCGGGTGATTTTGATGGCTCAGATTCCCCTGAGTTGTGGTTTCTCAAGCCACAGGTTAATATCGATGCCAACAGGTTCGACCACATTAAAAAACAAAAAAAAAAACAATTTGGTGCACTAGCACTTGAGGCTATATGGGTGGTCGTAGAGAAACAATGGAGTCATTCAATTTCTATTCTTTTGGAATTGATGCGACTATTACCTCTTAGCAATTTTGGTATTATATTATTGATGTTCTTTGCATTATTTATGTTTGTTTGGTAGAGGAATATAAATTGTAAATCGTTCAAATTTCAACAACATCATGTCTACAAATATTGCACAAATGAATAATAACAACAATATTGAAGATGTAAGAAATCGAAAAAGACAGTGAGTTAGAAGACATGAATTGAAGCAAATGAAACAATTCATTGAAATTGGAAGGGAAGAGATGAGGATTCATAAAAATGAAAGTCAAAGATTGCGACAACAACAAATGATCGGGGATCAAAGGGAAGAACAACGAATAAAGGACCATGAAATAAAAAGACTTCAAATGCAAAGAATGAATCAGGATCAAAGGGGGGGATGTCGTAAATAGGATTCAGAAAGAAAAAGACTGTGTTTACAAAGATTGGACGAGGATGGTAGAGAAGAACATAAAAGTAAAAATAAAGATCAAGTAAGAGCACATCGCAGAAGACAATGGACAGGTGTCGATAATGTGATGACAAATGATGAACCTTTCTCTCAAACAAACATCAATTATGAAAATCATCAACCACTAGTTCTAGATGATGATGAACTTCAAGAGGAATCTAATGTAACAATGGTTTCATATGAATATGAAGTTATTGCACATAAAAAAATTCATGAAATAATTGATAAATTGGGTCATATTCAAATGTGCCATGTGTGTGAGGAGTCATATTCTCGCATTCAAGTGATAAGTACTAATAAAGGTCAAATGTGAACCAGATGTAAAAGAGAGGGTACCAGTCATAGATTTTCATCTCAAAACCATATGAATCCAGGGTTGCAACCTTTGGTCCTTGCAAGTCTTACACAAGTGGAAGAGATGTTGATAGCATGATCCAGTCCAATTTTGCAAGTAATGCATTCAATAGGTGGGAAATAAAAATATAGATGACACACCATAATGTTTCCATAAGAGGTTAAAGATGTTGTGAAGAAATTACCTCAACATATTAAAGACTTGGATTTAATGATTGTTGTATGAAAAAAAGGTTGTCAAGGGTCAAGCTATGATTTCACCGTGAGAAAGAGAAAAGTAAAGGATGCATTATTTTATAATATTAACAATGATACTTATTATCATGGCGTTGAAATTGATATATCTGCCCTTAAATACTTACCTGAAAATGCAACAGATGTTTCACATATGATTAATTATGTTATATTACTAGATATGAACAATGTCTTGGACTTTGGAATGTGGGAAGGTTTTTCAGGTCATGAATATATCTTAGAATATTGTGAGATAACTTCTTTTGTTGCAAGGCCTCTCAATGCACCTAGGGAAATTAAACTTATTCGATCTTGGGTATATAATCCTCAGAGAGAAGAAGACCACCCAGATGGAGAATCTATAGATGTGATTAATTGGCCTACAATTGGTTCATCTCCCATAAATGAGTATAACACCAAAGGATTATTTGATATGGCATTTCCAACATTGTTATGTAAATGTGAAGTTGATTGGTTACAACCAAGAATGAGAAATGTTCATCTTCATGAGTATGCAAAACATTTTCTTAGATATCATGATAATAGGTTCAGGAGATATACTCAATTTATATACCTTTTACTTAATATCATCATGATACGTCGTGCTCAGGATTCCTCTATTGATTTTGTTAAAAAATATAAGACAAAAATACCTACAATAGTTGATGATATACGAGAGAATTTACAAAATTTTCCTAGTTCTCGACTTGCAGATACATTAATGAGATTTGGTCATGTACTAAGAGGTACATGCGCATATTGGACCAAGTGTCATGCATAATTATATGACTTGATTAAACATATTAGTTGTACCATGCTTTTCTTCACACTAAGTGACACATATATGCAGTGGCCATATTTGCATAATTTGATGTTTGTTACTTTCCCTGCAGATCCTGGGAAAGAAAAGAAATGGAGACGTCAAAATGTAATTGACAATCCTCATATTATAGCAGGTTATGTGCATTTGAGACAAACATTTTTTTCAAATGAGGTTTTCTCTAAATTTCATAAGACTATATATTTTTGGTGTCGTTATGAATGGAAACATCATGGATCTCCACATGTGCATGGGTTTCTTTCGCTAAAAGATGCTCCCAATATGGAAAAATTGAATTGGGATGACCTTGTTCAAGTTAGATTTGCAAAAAACTATTTTGATAGATCTGTGCATGCTTTCAATCCACGCAATGAACATCATATCAATATCCCTATTTGATGAAGTGGTTATGATCATCCTTTCTTAAAATAAACTCAACAATTATTTCAATCTGATCCAATGATGGACTATGAAGAACTTTTGAATTATGTTGAGCACCACATAACATGCAATGAGAAATCATGCCTTCGAAAGAAGGGTGGAAAATTGGTGTGTCGATATAAGGCACCATGGTAGCTATGTAAGGCATCAATACTTTTCATAAATGAGGATGGCGAAAAAAGGTATGAACCTATCAAAAATGATGATAGATTAAATACACATAATCATGAAACATTGATGATGTGGAGGGTAAATATAGACTGGAAACCTACTCTTTCTAAGCATGTTTTCCTTAATTACATATCTAAATATGCAGTAGCATCACAAAAAGGATTGGAGACCTATCATGATATGTTGACACGTATATCATCTGTTCAAAATCCAAATGAACCAGTTGCACATGCATATAAGACTTTGTTGTATCAGACCATTGTTGACAGGGACATAGGAGCACAATAAACATGTGATTTATTTTGTAACTTCCTCTTTTTTATTGTAGTTGAATATTTGTGTTTCTAAATGTTGGGATGAAGGTTTTCAAACAAGTGAAAGTTGGTACATATATCGATCGTAATGATAATTCATTTATCGATGCCTATACTAAGAGACCTGTGAATATGGAGCATCTTTCATTGATAGATGTTGCTAGATCCTGGTCATATGAAAAATTCCACCATGGTGATAAATGGTTACCACAAAAAAATGAATCTAGTGTACGAGTGTTTCCTAAGTTGAGTTCAACTCCCCCTCATGAAAATGATAATTTTGTGGAATTTTGTTGGTCTGAGTTGGTATTATACAAGACATTCCACAATTTTCATATAGATATAGGTACTACAAGGGATGACATCATAGAAAATTGGGAAAATTTTCATTACAACCCTTGGCATGTTGATTGCAATCCAATACCTCCAAAGGATCGACCTTAAAGTGAAGATCATCATGAATATTTTCTAAATGTGCATGGAGATTCTAGGCAACATGAATGGGAGAGTATTTCAAGCTTATATAAGAACAAGTTTATAAATGCCAATGAATTTTACATGTTTGGATTCAAGGATTGTGATGTTATGGAAACTTTTTGGCTGAAGAAACATCAAATTTTGCAGTGAACTTCATATCCCAGAACTGAAAAGTGAATGCAATTGTTACTATTGAATGTTTAAACAATCATTCATTTGAAAGTTTAGGAGAAAAATATAAATTAGCATATAATAAAATTATTGTGCATTATAGATGAGGTGGTCACAGAGAACCCTTGCATATGATTATCCAAGGCACAACAGATACTAGAGATTCTTACTTGATTGGTGCTATTAAACATGCCATGGAAAATGAATATTTTCCTCATAAGAGCCCCTTTCTTATTTTGGCCCCTACTGGTGTTGCAACATTCAACATATATGCATCCATTATACACTCTACACTTCATACACCAATAAGGAACATAACGTATTTACAAGGGTCATGTTTGATTACCTTAGAGGAGGATATGAGACACATTAAGTAAATCCTTATAGATTAGATGAGTTTTATAGGGGGGGTTTATTAGAACAAATTAATTCTCATCTTCGTCAAGCTTATTCTGAAAATTCTATAGTTCCTTTTGGAGGTAGATCAATCATATTAGCAGGAGATTTGGGACAACTACCTACTGTTATGGATAGACCAGCATATGCATCTAAAAGTTGTGCAAAATAATTATGAAATTTATGCAAAATTGTTCTAACTCTTGATAGAGTGTTTAGGAAAGATGGACAAAGCAATGATCATAATTGTTTTCTACGTCTACTAATGAATGTTAGAGATCAAATTCCTAGTGTAGATGATTGGATATTGCTAATGAATCGTACAGATACCAATATGGATCGTTCCACAAAAGAGTCATTTGATAAGGATGCATATTTCTTTGCCACAAATGATGATGTCCACAATCACAATAAGTGTTGTTTGATATCACTAAATTTTCCTATAGCATGAAGTGTTGGTACAAGAGTGAGTAGCATGTATTCCATGGAAGAAGATGAGGAAGAATTGGACAATGAGCTTCTTATTGTTGTTGTAGCCAAGGTTATGCTTACTTCAAACTTATGGACTAATGCATGACTTGTAAATGGTGCCCTTGGGGTAGTTGAGAATATGGTGTATAATCTAGGAACATCTCCACTTGAACCTCCCACTTATGTTTTGGTAATATTTGATAACTATGTGGGAGTTCCATGGGATTAATTATTCCCTAAGACTATTCCTATTATACCTATTGAAAGAGGTAATAATAGACAAATTGCATTGAGACTTGCTTGGTGATTAAGAATCCATAAGTCCCAGGGATTGACATTAAAAAAGGAAATTATTAACATTGAAAAGTCAGAGTGGCAAGGTCTCACTTTTACTGCAATATCTCGAGTTAAAGATTTGCACGGTATTCAATTTCAACCTCCATTTCCATATGATAGATATGAAAAGATGGGGGAGTGTGCCGGTGTGTCTAAGAGAAAATCTGAAGAAGAAAGATTGAGATCATTTACTATGTAATATATGACTTTTTCAACATTTTCATCATATCACTTCTTAATAATATGATGTACTATATATAGATAATTCCATTTTGTTATTATTCATCAACATCTTCATCCGTAAAAAAATAAATTGGATCACTAAATTAATTCATTATTATTTAAATTTCAATGTACAAAGTTAATCTAAAATATATACATATATCGTCTAGAACTTTCACGCTCCTACCTGCGACTAGAATCAACATAGATCCATTTAACTATGGATATATCATGCACCAAGAGGGATCAAATCCCTCGAGGTGCAAACCTTTCCTCAAATTTTTTACTCTAAAAGGAGATTTACATCTCAAAGGATTTGATCCCTCTTAGTGCATGATAGATCCGGAGTTAAATGGATCTATGTTAGTATACATTGTGCTTTCAAAAACCGTAATATATTCAATGTATATTAAATCCCAATGTACATTAATGAAATAGAAAAAAGTTATAATACATAACCTTATGAAACAAGGCATTTATATAAAAAAAAAACAGTGAAAAGTATATTCTTATCGAATGATTCAGTTTAGAGGTATGTGGATCCTATAACGTTTTGAAAAATATTATAACCTTGTAGCTCTGGTTTAATGTACCAAACAA
>ML803405.1:226577-239126 GCA_009831015.1 Picea engelmannii
ATATATATATATATATATATATGCCATTAGAGGTTTTAATGGAGTATAAATGGTTTTGTCTCTTAAATTGTTAAAATGAGCGTGGTAAATTAAATCATGTAGACGTTGGTGTATAAATTTGTGAAGATAGGTATGATAAATGAAATCATGGGTGCTTGATTGTAAGTAGTGGTTTACATATGAATTAGAAAATTAATGGTAATATGATGTGACATTATATATAATTTGTCATTTTAATAACTTAAATAAATTTTAATAACCTAAATAAATGTGTAGGAAATATTTTATTAAATGGATCATATTGATATTTAATGGAAATTTTATTACAAATTATAAGTTAATAATCTTATAAACACTTTTATAATACTATAAATCTTAAGAAATTCCTCATAAAATCGAATAAATTGATTTTCTTACATAAGATGATATTACGAATGTAGTACAAAAATAAAGTAGACACATTATATGTTTATAACATTTTATTAGAGTGAAGCTAGCCATGGTTCATGTCTTCAAAAATATAGAGATGGCGATACATGGTTGTGCAAGTTTTCTAATAGTCTTTTTCACTACAATGTAAGTTATGGGCATTTCAATATTATTTTTATATAATGTGCATTCGACGATATTTAATCACTTTGATAAGATTGTT
Source organism: Picea engelmannii (assembly GCA_009831015.1). Classification (NCBI taxonomy): domain Eukaryota; kingdom Viridiplantae; phylum Streptophyta; class Pinopsida; order Pinales; family Pinaceae; genus Picea; species Picea engelmannii. The sequence continues at coordinate 227,230 of ML803405.1, forward strand.
TTCAATAAGGTAGTAGTACAACTATGGTGATCTTTGCTAGTTATGTTGGAAGTTCAACATCTTATAGTTGTTAGCATTTATGCATATTAATTATCTATATAGTGAATTTATTTCAAAAATTGAATAAATAAATAAACACTCCCAAAATCCATTGGCACATGTGTAAATGAGGTGCTTTACTTTGTTGAGTGATAGCTCTTCCTTACCAGTATGGTGGTACACTAGTATACTAACCAGATAGATTTCTTTCTATCAAGGTAGATATTTCATGATCTGACACTATGATCAAATGCATTCCAATAAGTTAGATCTATGCATATTGCATGTGCCTACAAAATGTGGCTAATAATATATAATGGAAAAGGTTAACATAATGTGATAGTTTAGAAGATAATAATAGAAATTTACTTCATATTTTCCGTTTATTGTATTAATCAATTTATGAAAAATAATCGATGGCACAAAACATATATTGATCATATGGTTGTGACATTGATAGATGTTGAGAACAAATAGTTTCTCATTAAGAAAATAATATGTGGATCGGTAGTGGATCAACACTATATTTTGACCACTTGAATGAGAGATGAATGCATAAACCCAACTATAGTTGAATAAGTTATTTGGAAAATCATTTGCAGCTTTGACACTAATCCTAAATATTCACTATAAAAATGGAAAGACTAGAACCTTTAACTATCGTCTAGATGTTGCACTAATATTAGAGCACATATGGATTGGTATGTAAATAAGAGATCCACTTTAATATAAGGAATATCGGACATGGAAGAACTTGTGGAATTAATGGGAAAGTAATTTGAAGAGGATAAATGTATTCCAAATGGAGATTGTTTTGAAAGCCACTCCATCTAGGTGGTTAACAACCCATAAGGAGAAGCTAAAAGTTTTGGGAAGAATTTGAACGTGCTCACAAGTATAGGTTCTAACCCCACTATAATTTTAAGTCTAGCAGTTGCAAGATTGTGGTGATGCATCCATATAAATCTAATAATTATGTCAATGAATAAATATCCCTGAATAAATATCCATAGGAATAAAAAACCTTTATATCTAGAAGGACAACTACATCAAGAAATGGACAGCGGAAAGATATACCCAAAAACTATGAGTTAATGTACTCATCTATACTCTCGAACAAATCCCGAAGGCATGGTATGCCATGAGGAGGTGAGGTGTCAAAGGAAGGATTTGAAGAAAATGTTCTAGTATTTTTCTACCACCTTTAACAATATTGTTAGAACCCATGAAATCAGTGCTACACTTAGTAATATCTAGGATTTTTTATTTTCAATCTATGAGTCAGGAAAATCATTTCACTGTGTATTTACCAAGAATTAACATTAGGTTGTAGAGAATAAGTGCCATGTCTAAAATTAGAACTCCTTTATTTTCATAAGGTTGGGAAGGAGATGAGGGAGAGGATAGGCTAGAAGAGTTACAACTCCTCACCTTTAAGGAGATCATAGGTGAATGAACCATTAAGGGGATAACTAAACCTTGGTGGATGATAAATATACCAATAACCCCTTAAGGTTGAGAAAATAAATATTGGGACAATAGAGAAGCTTAATGTGGCCTCTATGGATAATTACTATAATGAACAATGTATGGTGTTATAGGTTGTGGCATTACTTAAGGAGTACCAGGATTTGCTAATTTTTTACTAAGATGAATTAAATCGAAGGAAAGATAGGAAAGATGTAAATAGAGTTTAAAATTGGTGCAAATATGATTAAAAGGATTCCCTATAGGTTGAATCATATGGTAAAGAATAAAGTTAACTAAGAAATGAACAAAATGCTATAGACAATGTTAATTTTCCTTGTGGAAGAATTAGATTGGATCAGCCCTATTTTAATATAGGATAAGAAGACAAGGGATATTAGGGTACCCGTGGATTTATGAGGACTCAATGCTACATGTTTACTTGACCTCTTTCCAACACCATTCAAAGATGATGTTATATTAGAACATGTTGGAAGGAAGTAAGCATACTCAAAAATGGGTTTTAAGGTTACCACCAACTCTGCCATGGGGTCTTTACTCACTAAACCTATGGAATAACATGTGCATTCATACGGTCTTAAAGAATGTCATTAATTTCATATTTATCTCCCAAATTTTAAATATTAATACCCCTTCCCAATACATGTTTACAAATAAATAGCCCCTTATTTTCACGAGTATTGTAAGTACCTTTTTTCGCAACATTTTTTATATCCCTTATTGTTTACACCTGTAGTATATTGATCCCAATATTTTACATAATAATAATAATAATAACAATAACAAAAATCTAATTTTAATATCACAACATAATTGGACAACAAATTCACGTATAAAAACCCCTTATTTGTGGGACAAGGGACCCCATCTACTCAACGATTTGATTTATTTAGAAAATGTTGTTTATCATATGTTACTTGATATTTCAATTAGAAGCATCAAACATGTTCCTTAGGAATCATTAGATTGTTTTGTATTTAAATCCTGATATATTATGAAAGATATGGTCATTTTTATTGTTTGTTTAGAGAAATTTATGGTTCATTGAGAATTTTATATAAGGTACAAGGAAAATAGGTATATCACCATACTCCTTGATGATATTCCTAATTCCATGAAATAATCACAAAGATAGATCTCCTTAAATTAATAACTCTTTTCCAAACCCCAACTCCCAAAAAAAATTGGTTGGTTGAACCACCCCAATATGTGTACCGCTCATTTAGTTTAAAATCTCCTCACCCCCTTAATATCATATAGTACATTGAATTAAAATTTAGATATTTTTAAACCCCAAACAAGAACCCATGTGCTATGATATTGGCTTGAAGTGAATCCCCGTTGGAATCCACAAAGTAGAAGAATACAAGGAGAAGGCAACTTTCACTATAGAGTGGGGGTCTTCACTTACACTATGATGTTCTTTGGGATCAATAATACACCAATAATTTTATACAATATAGTTTTGGCAACATTTAGATATTACAGTCACAAGTTCTTTGATGTATACTTAGATCATTAGACAATGTACAACTTGTTGAATGAACACACTACCATGTTGTGCTTATTGTTTGAAAGGTGTTGATGGTTACATATGTCCTTGAATTTGAAAAAGTGTATTTAATTCACCCCATTTAGGGTATGATTCGAACATTTCATATGTAGATATCATGTTCTATTACATAAATCCAAGATTGTTGGTGTTCTCAACTTACCCCTAGAACCAATTCCTATACATCACATTGATTTCATTGCACTGGGTACTATAGGAAATTCATAAAGAAATATTCTTCTATAATTGAGTTGATGGAGAAGGTTCTTAACAAGTTGAATGTTTTGATCATATGGATGAATGTGATTCTTCTATAAACACACTGAAGAATAAGTTAGTAAGTGAAACCATCCCAATGTTTTATAATTTTTCCTTTTACTTGCACATACATATCCATCTTGTCGGTATAGCCCTACAAATGGTTCTTGCACAATCAAGTGAAGGAAACATTGACCATGTTTACTTTACTAGTAGGAAAAATTCTAAAGTAGAGTCCAACTATACTACCACTAAGAGAGAAGGCCTAGTAGTGGTCTTTGCACACAAAACATTTCACCATTATTTTATTGATAATCATTTGAAATTATTTAGTAATCACTTAGCTTTAAAATATATTGTTAACAAGGCCATGTTGTAAGGAATAATTTGCATATGGATACTCTTGTTTTAGGAACTTGAGTTTAATGCAGAATTCAAGCCTGAGAATCATGATATCAACCATAAAAATCTACCCAAAATTGAATATTGAGAGAAGTTGGGGGCAAAGTAGATGATAAATTTCCTAATGTAGATATGTTTATTTTTTTAATTGTACCAAAATTTGAGACAAATGTATTTTTAATAACTAGTGTTACACCATGAATAAATCATGCAATCACCACACATGACCTTTCTACCAGATCTTTGGCCTTCAATTAGGATATGGCCACCATTAGGAGGTTTTATGCACCACAGGTGGGTGTTAAGTCCTTGACCATGGTTGAGGAAGAGAAATAGGGTACTTAGAATGTAAACAAAACTTTTTAGGATCAAGAATCAATAAATAGGTATGAAACCACCAAATTAGAGTACCTTTCGAAGGCATATTTGGAATTTGAGTTGGTTATGAGAATTATTACAAGGTTTTTTGTAATAGAGATGGGTCTCATGACCTTTACCATAGTAGGGGTAGGAAAATGGGGGCCTTAGGTTGGAAAATGAAGCTTCTAGTTCTCGAGAATCATGAAACAAGTATTCAAAAATAACATAGGCCCTCTTAAGGGGGGTGATTGGACTTTCAATGAGATATGGGATGCACTAGGAGGTTTTATTTACCATAGATGGGTCTCAATGCCTTGAGCATGGTAAATGAAATAAAATCAATTGACTTAGGATTTATATAAAAATTCCAAGGCTCATGAACCATGAATGAGTTCTTAAACCACCACATAAAAATTTTGCAAGGGGTATTTGGTCTCCAAGTGTGAATATGTGTGCCATTATGAGGTTTTTCACATGACAAATGGGTATTCAAGCCTTAACCATGGTCAAGGGAGGGAAACAAGGGAATTTGTCCATAAAATAATTTTCTTAGGCATAAGCACCATGAGCATGGCCTCAAATAACCACACAATCTCGTCTAATGAGATATTTAGCATCTATGTGGAATAAAGGTGAAATTAGAAGGATTTCAAAAAGATGTAAATGTCTTCAGTCCGAAATCATTATTTGGGGATGAAAACAATGGATTTAGGCCCTAATGAAGTTTCTTGGGCTCAAGGGATATCAATGGGGCCTCAAAACATTACATAGTATATTTTCCTTCAAGTGGATTATGGATACCATTGGAAGATTTTGCATAAGAGGGTTGGGTCTAGGGGCCTTGACCAAAATCACATGAGAGAAACCAAATCTAATAGCCTTAAAGGTACATTCTAGTCCTTTATTTTGTATAAATAAAAGGAACATTTTCACTATTTATATTCTATAAAATAATGGAAATTTTATATTTGTAAAAGGAAAACATGAACAAAATATTAAATTCAAATATTTTATGTGGGATGCTTCTTTTCATCTCTTTGTTTTTTAATTACAGATTACACACACACACACACACACATATTAATTAGAAATTACTCTACATTTTTTTCAAATTTGCTTCAAAAAATTATGTCATTCAGGTATAAATCATTGTCAAAATGTAATATACCACAATTAGAAGAATGGATTTTTGTATAGTCATACAAAACTATCATTAAAAATACTATATTTCCTATATCTCATCTTCTTGGACCATATTCAAGTTAGTTGTGAAAGTACTTAGATCATCCTTCCAAGTCAACAACATGATGTGTTTCCATATTTCTATTACCACTAATGTTTCATAAGAGACCATCATGATTCTGGATCAATCCCTAATAGAAATTTGTCCACAAAAGATTCAAAATGTTCATAGGTGGGTGCATAAAGTAGTTTCTCAAATTCATTCCAATATGAATGCATATTCATTGTGAATTTTGAGTGCATAAAGTATTTTCTCAAATTCATTCCAATATAAATGGATATTCATTGTGAATTTTAAGAATGCACAGATTTTCCTATTTAGATAGATTTAGCCCTTGTGGAAGTTCCATAGAGTCAATTTCTCCATGGACACATTGGATCCATGTAATTTTTATTTATGAAAAAAATACACATGCAATAAAAATAAGTGTTCCTTTATAAAGTGTGTATGTGTTAAAAATGAGTGTGTGTTTATATAAGGTGCACACACATTAAAAATGTGTGCACATTTACAAAGCACATGCATTGAAAATTCATGAAAATTGTGTTGTCTATACAAATAAAACAAACCCATAACCCCTTTCTGCATTTTTTCTTCAACATGTGTCTTTCTTTTCTACATGTTTTCCCCAAATACAAGTGTGTTTTTTTGTTTGCTTGGTCCAAACTTGGATAGGAGAAGGAGGAATGTTAGCATCATTCTTACTCAATTATTCGGATATAGGAGCTCAAGAGATCTCATTTATAAGTAATTTAATTCAAAATCTATTTTTTTTTAAAGTAATTTAATTCCAAATCTATTTTTTATATTGGTTAATCTATACAAATTTACATAATTTGTAAAAAAATAAAAATATTTCTTAAATGAAATTTTATTTCACTGGTATGGAGAAAACCATTTATCTTAACTCAAACCCCAACCTATAATGTTAAACCCTAATATTGGCTCATTACCCCTTAATTGGGGCATATTACATTAGTAATGTTATTTTATTTATGTGGGCTTTATTCCATTAGTTGTAATTATACCTCCTAGTCTCCTATATATACTAAAGAGACATTTTCATTTGGAATCATCTTATACTTGAAAATTTATGTGGGGTAAAAGGAGGTTGCCCCTCGAAGAGGCTTATTATCTGAAATTATCTCTTTTTCAAGGCGTTGAGTACTTACTCTGAGGTTTTTCTATGCTATATTGATATTTGGTTCTTAACATATGGTAAGCTCAAGGTCTTGGGTTTCGTTGTTGCATCTGAGAAACCTTGGGATTTTTTCTATAACTTGTTTTCTACAATGTTTCAGAAGGAACGACTTGGAGGATATTTAGTAGATAGATCAAGGTACGTCGAGTTAAAATTTCATCTCATGAGGCCATATAATTTTAGAGATATAGCCTGTGCAAGATAGGGTTCTGGAATCATCCTGAACTGAGTCATTGTGCAATTTTCACTGTAAAACGTTTTCTGTAACATTTCAGACCCTGAACTCCGGAGGCTATTCACAAAAATTAGTAAGGTATATGTGGTAAAATTTTAAGCTTTTGGGTCATCTTACATTTGTAGATACACCCTTTGGAAGATAGGGTATCTGACTAGTCCTATTGACTAGTCTCAAGAAGGTGTTCCAGGTAAAACAATCATAACTTATTCCTAGAGTATCCAAATTGACTGAGACTAGTTTCATTGGATAGTGGACGGTCCGTAGTGTTTTTGTTACGTGTTTCATAATTTTACATCAATTATTTTGTGCAAGGCATGCTATACAAGTGAGATCTCCTAGTAAGGCCAAAAATCAGCAAGTTGTGGGGAAGTTATCATAAATTCCACTTGGCACATCCAATTTTTATTAGACCTGTGGAATTGCAGAGAAGAAATATCAAAGAACTAAAAAAAAAAAAAGTTTCATACCCAGAAGGGCCAAAACTTGGGAGATACAATAGAAAAAAGTTTTTCTAGCAGAACCACCTCAAAATCAAGGTTCAAAAGTAATACTTGGCCAACATGCCACCCAAAAAGGGAACTTCTACACCAAATAAGCCTCCAGACAATCCTACTTGGACTCTTGATGAAGGTGAAGAAATGCGTAGTCACATAAATGATTTACAAAAGAAGACAATAACAAAAGATGAACTACAAGAGATGATGGATTCAACAAGCGCTAAGTTTGAGGCAATAAATACTAAGATGGATTCTTTAAAAGGGGAGATCATGGAAGTATTGAAAAAATTTGTAATAGAGAGGACACCTGAAAGTGAAAATGCATCCCATGAAATTCATGATGAGGACACAAGGAAGGTGAATCAAGAATGGAGAAACTCTAACCTTGGGTTGAAGACCAACCACGTTCCGAAGATCGATATGAGGAAGTTTGATGGCAAGGACCCTATCACATGGATACTTCATATGGAGCAATTCTTTGATCTACATAATGTGCCACATACACAAAAGGTATGAATTGCTTCTTTATATTTAGAACCCAATCAATTTATGTGGTATAGATGGCTTTGTTCTCACAAATCACTTGTCACTTGGACAATTTTCATGGAATAAATGATAGCAACTGTACTCCTCGGAGCACGTTCGCCTCCTTAGGACCTTGTTTCCTCTCGGACCGAAGAGTGTCAATGCTCTTCTATCTCCCAATCGGAAGATCTGCACCCACAGTTCCTTCGCGCGACTTCTCCTTCTTCTATCTATCGGGAAATCAGAACTTGCAGCTTCGCAAGCTCACGATCTATCTCTGGGCTCTCAAATCCCCGAAACCTGATGCGCCTGTCAACGCTGACTTTGTTCTCCCCTTATCGGAACTTCTCTCTATCGCAATCTCGCCACTCGCGACATCAAGCGCTCGGCTTTCCCAACTCCGATACACGAGATGCCGAAACGCAGAACTCGCGATCTTGCTCCCTCGCGACTTCGCTTCTCGCGAGATCAAATGACTCCTGCCTCGCTTCCGAGGTCCGAGATGCTAATACTCAGAATATCACTACCTCGCGACTTTGCTACTCGCGAGGCCCAATAAACTCCCTGTCGACTCCCGCTGCCCGAGACGCCGAACCTCCGATGGTTTATGCCACTCGTCTTCCACTATCTCCCGTGGCCCACACTGCTTACGTAGCTGTCGGAATATCGCCTCTCGCTATATCATGACTTCCGTTGCATAGATTTGGAGTCTCTCCTCACAAACTCTCGATATGCCGATCCACGAGTAGAACCAACGCTCCTCGTGATCCCGATCAACAACTCCTGCTCTCCTGAGCGTCGAACCTTCTTCCGCTCCTGCACTGTAACTTCCTTGCACCCGCAAGATCCAACGATCCACGACACTTCGCGAAATCTCCTCAGAGGATCTCGTCGATCCATTTCTCCCTTGTCCAATCCACAAAACGACGAGCCGTTCTTCCACAGAACTCGTCACCCTGCACGCCAACCTGCGGCGTTCCTTGCAACCTTCAAGGCACAATTTTCTCACTTTTCATTCAACGGACTTGAAGGCCTTTCCCTCCTAAGATTTCACGACTTCAAATCTCTCAGGAAGAAACTCTTGCACGCACTCCTTGCGGAAAAACTTCAACAATGACTAAGTGTTGAAGTCTTCGATCCTGCACACTCTTGCAGCAGAAATCTTTTAATCCCTTTGCTCAGAATTGCAACTCTGAGTCTTTGTCTAGCCTGCGCACGCCTTGCACGGCTCCGGTGCCCAATCTGCACTTCTGAGAACTTAGAACAAAAGTTACCTCTATCTGAACCCTCATGTCAATGCACTCCTTGTTCTCACAGACTCAAATTCAACGATGAAATCACATACACAGCATATAAAAGAAAATGTATGACAAGAAGCAAACATTCATGAGCATAATATCATCAATACACAGAGAATAATACAACCATGGAATTGAATCAAATCTTTTCTATTAATTCAATGTCTATACATGGGTGTTCTTCATACACTTCTCTGCATGCTCTCCTCTTCTGCTTCAATAATAATAATTATACAATATACAAAGGAGGGTGTCTATATCCCATTTCCCTCTCGAGCTCTAAAGCTATCAAATCTAGAATTAAATTCCTACCTAACTTTACATTAACTATCTTAAATGCCTCATCTACCTAAGGATGAGAGCTATCCGCTCAAGGTCCATTTACAATATACAAGTGCGTCGTCTCTTAAATGAATCATTTAAGATCACGCAACATCTCAAAGCATTTTCAAAATTGGTGTTGCTTGTCCAGCTGTCTTCCACTCCGCGCTGGCTCTCTTGATGATCTGGCGATGCTCCTGCATCAACACACTATGAGGATACAAGGAGGAATACCTTCTTTATCCAATTGATAAATCTCAAGCAAAAGGGTTCAGTTATAGAGCACATTGAGAACTTCCAAAGATTGAATATAAAGGTAACAAATATTCCAGATGAGAACTTGATTGATGTATTGATAGGAACTTTAAGAGATAACATTCAACATGAGGTTCACCTTTAGGAACCCAAATCATTGGAGAATGCATTTAGGGTGGCAAGAAATGTTGAAAATAAAAATATGGCTATGGCTACTAGAAGGACCAATCCTAACATCTATAGAGAGAATAATGCTCCTTCTTCTAAAACACCTCAACCTACAAGGTTGACACCTTAACAATTGGAGGAAATAAAAGACAAAGGTTTATGCTTTAATTGTGACATCAAGTACAGTAAGGGACATAAGTGTGGTGAGAAGAAATTATTCTACATAGATTGTGAAGAGGAAGAAGAACAAGAACAAGAACCATCTCAAGATGAAAAAGTAGAAGCAATTTCGTTTGAAGAGTTGACTCCCACGATATCGTGTAATGCATTGGCTGAAATTAGCACTCCTCAAACCTCAAGATCGAAGGATACATCAAACATAAAAAGGTAATAGTACTAATTGATTCTGGCAGTACTCATAATTTCATTCACTATAAATTAGCCAAAGATCTCAATTGCTTTGTACATCCAGCACCAGAGTTTCAAGTAATGATAGCAGATGGAGGAACTATCAATTGCTCAAGAAAATGTAATAAGATCAATCTTACTAAGGGGGAATATGTAATGAATATTCCAGTGATTTCTATACCCATGGGTGGTGCTGATGTTGTACTAGGAATCCAATGGTTACAATCATTAGGAATAGTGGCTTTTAATTTTCAAGAACTTTTCTTGAAATTTTCATTAGAAGGAAAAGAAATTGAGTTAAGAGGTATCACAAGGAAACCCGATAAGGTGATAAGCTCTAATGGCATGACACAATTATTAAAAAAGGGGCATCAAGGAATTATTGCACAACTATGCTCACTAGATGTTCAAACATCTAAGTCATCTATTCCTCAGGATCTCCAAGGGATCATTGATAAGCATTCCAAAGTATTTGAAGATATTCCCAAAGGTATTCCTCCTACTCGAAATCATGATCATGAAATTCACCTAATTCCTGGGAGTGTTCCTCCTAACATCAGGCCATACAAATACCCTTGTACCCAGAAGAGTGAAATTGAGCGCATGGTTGAAGAAATGTTAGAGGCTGGCATTATTAGACCTAGCCAAAGTTCTTACTCTGCACTAGTGGTAATGGTATTCAAGAAAGATAGCTCATGGAGTATATGTCCAGATTATAGAGACCTCAACAAGATCACTATTAAAGATAAGTTTCCCATTCCCGTCATTGATGAATTATTATATGAACTACATGGAGCAATCTATTTCACAAAATTGGATCTTCGTTCAGGGTATCATCAGATTAGAATGAAGGAAGAAGATATCCCAAAAACAACATTCCGAACTCATGAAGGCCATTATGAATTTTTGGTCATGCCTTTTGGCCTTACAAATGAACCTTCCACATTACAAGGGTTGATGAATTCCATTTTCAATCCCTTCCTTCGAAAATTTGTGTTAGTATTTTTTTATGATATACTAATCTATAGCAAGTCTTGGGGGGATCATGTGCGACATGTTGACAAGGTGATAAAACTACTAAAGGAGCAACAACTATATGCCAAACCATCCAAATGTTTCTTTGGAGTGAAGGAGGTAGAATATTTGGGTCATATTGTATCTCATGAAGGTGTCAAGGTAGACCCTAACAATATTAAGGCCATGATGGACTGGCCGATTCCTAAAACATTGAAGAATCTTAGAGTATTTTTGGGTTTGACAGGTTACTACCGCAAGTTTGTTCGGCACTATGGAAGAATAGAAACACCTTTAACGACACTAACTAAGAATGATGCATTTTCATGGACTCCAGAGGCAAATAAAGCTTTTGAACAACTTGAAGAGGTGATGTGAAAAGCTCTTGTCTTGACCACTCCAGACTTCACAAAAACTTTTATTGTGGAATGTGATGCCTCATGAAATAGAATTGGTGTTGTCCTAATGCAAGAAGGAAGGCCCCTGTATTTTGAAAGTCGACCACTCAAGGGAAAGGACTTACACAAACCCATTTATGAGAAGGAAATGATGGAAATACTACATGCATTGAAGAAATGGTGTCCTTACCTAATAGGTAGGCACTTCAAGGTCAAAATAGATCATGATAGT
>ML803405.1:248271-273832 GCA_009831015.1 Picea engelmannii
CTCCATTCCTATCCGTCCTCTGCTAGACTATCTTGGAGCATCAGCTATACTGACCTAACTCCAAATAGAACCCGTAAGTGGAAGTGTCGCTATCTCGACCAAGCTTCCCTAGCAGGCAACTGACAGTCCTCATCACACGTCTTAGGGAGCGTGAACCAGCACCGTCGTCCCAGGACTTCAGGTTTCGGAGGAAACACGGTGGGAAATGCCTCCACCCCTCCTAACAGAACCAAGGTCAACACCCTATAATGGAGGATACTCGGTGGGAAAATCCTCCACCCCTCCTAACAGAACCAGGGTCAAAACCCTATAATGGAGGATACTCGGTGGGAAAAGCCTCCACCCCTCCTAACAGAACCAGGGTCAACACCCTACAATGGAACATACAGGGGCACTATGTTGCTAGAGGTTTTGTCATCGTTTATTCAGTTTTGGGCAGTGTTAGTACCAAAATCATAGCATAATCATGCACTAGTCCACATATCATAGCAATGCATCCAAATCAATATAATTTCACACACATTATTCATACCATAATGTTTTCCAGTTAGTGGTCCTGATATCCACTTTCATCATCATTATCACTTTGCTATTCCATAGCCCATAACCTGCAGATTAGTCTGCAACACAAACTCATATATTTCTATGCATTATCATCATATAATTGCATACTTTCCTCACTTCAATTTGGTATCCCGTACCAATACATTAACATCAAAGTTTTCCAATTTGAATTAGATTTCACAATATCCCATAATTCATACTCTTTACACATTCACAAGATTATCATTTACCAAAATAGATTTCATCGTATCCAACATCATTCTAATGGTATTCAAACATTCAACAATTTCACTTTCTCACAATAGGTCTCATCATATACATCATCATCAATAGAATTTAAACATTCATAAAATTTTCATTCACATAATAGATCGCATTACATGCATCATCGTCAACAACACTTACACATTCATTACTGTTCATAAGTTTAAAGTTTAAATATATCACTTAATAGTTTCACTGTGACTAGGAAATAAAGTGTATAGGCCTCAGGGACTCCTGGTCGTCTAAGTCAAAAGGTGGTGTTACCTACACCCCTCCTTCGAGAAACACGTTCTCGAGGTGGTCAAAATAGTGATGGATAGTCCCGTCGTAGTGTCTCGGCGTCCTCCCAGGTAGCAGATCCAGGACTATACTTGTCCCACTGGACCTTAACTTGGTCTACCAAACGGTTTCTGAGCTGTCGGACTCTACAGTCCAATATGCATAACGGTTCGACCGTGAGGGTTCCCACGTCCGATACCTGCAATTCTTTCCAATTTAGTTTATGTGATTCATCAACAACATAATAACGTAAAACAGATACATGAAATACATTATGAGTTTTATGCAAGTGGGGTGGCAATACGAGACGATAGGCAACGGGTCCAATTTTCTCTTAGACCCTGAATGGCCCTATAAACTGAGGTGAAAACTTTGTCCCCTTCCCGAACCGTATGGTACTCTTATTAGGCCTAATATGAATGAAAAATTGGTCCCCCACTTCATAATTTCGGTCGGTCCTGTGTGCATCCGCATAACTTTTCTGTCTATCTTGTGCTTCCTTTAGTCTCTCCCTGATCTGAATCACCTGTTCCTCCATTTCCTGAATCAATTATGGCCCAACTGTTGCTCGGTCTTCTAATCTATCCCAACTCAATGGTGTTCTGCATGGCCTTCCATACAAAGATTCGTATGGTGGCATTCCGATGGAACTATGATAACTGTTATTATAGGCAAACTCTACCAAAGGTAGGTACTTCTCCCATTGGGTTTGATTATCCATCACATACATCCTAAGCATGTCTTCCATGACTTTATTTACTCTTTCAGTTTTCCCATCTGTTTCAGGATGATAAGCTGTGCTTAAGTTCAATTGAGTCCCTAATGCTGACTGTAAACTCGTCCAGAATCTAGAAGTGAATCTGGAGTCCCTATCTGAAATGATCTTTTTAGGTATCCCGTGCAAACGGATAACCTCACTTATGAACACTCATGCCACATCAGTGACATCGTAAGTGTCTCTAACTGGAATGAAATGAGCACTCTTGGTTAACTTATCCACTATCACAAGAATGGCATTGTGTCTATGAGATGTGAGTGGCAACCCTACAACAAAATCCATAGATATGACTTCCCATTTGGACATAGAAACATCATGTGGTTGTAGGAGGCCTGCCGAGTGATGGTGATTGGCCTTCACTTGTTGACACTCTAGGCATCTGGCGACGAAATGGACTACATCACGCTTCATGCCTACCCAAAAGAAGAGTTTCTTCATCTCCGCGTACATCTTCTTTACACCTGGATGTGCGCAATAAAGTGCTCTATGTGCTTCCTTCAGTATGATGCTTCGAATATCCCCATTCTCAGGGATGTACATCCTTCCTCGATATCTTAACAATCCGTCTGTTTCTAGATTATATCCTTCATACTTTGGGTCTAACTGCCTCCCGCTCTGGAGGTTTGAAGTAACCTTTAAATACCAACTGTCTCCTAGTAGTTGCGTCAACACATGTTCCCTCAGACTGTAGTTGCGGAAACACATGTTCCCTCAGACTGACCTTTAAGGTCACCAAGGAGAAGATACGTGGTCTCCTACTCAAGGCATCTACGACCACATTTTCCTTTCCCTTTATGTACAAAATACCAAAATCATACTCACTCATAAACTCACTCCATCGCCTTTTCCTGGCGTTCAGATCTCTTTGAGTGAAGAGATGTTTTAAGCTTTGATGGTCTGTTTTAAGTTCAAAGTTTCGCCCCACAAGATAGTGCCTCCAAAGTTTCAGAGCTAGCATTACAGCTGCCAACTCTAAATCATGAGTCGCGTATAACTCTTCGTGCTTCTTCAACTTTCTTGACGCATAAGCTATCACTCCTCCATCCTGCATTAGCACGACCCCCAACCCTTGTTTCGAGGCATCCGTGCAGACCATGAAGTCCTTTTCCATATCTGGCACTCGTAGAATCGACGCACTAGTTAGTAACCTCTTAAGCTCTATGAATGCGCTATCACATTCTTCTGTCCATTCGTACCTGACCCCTTTGCATTGCAAGGTGGTGATGGGTTTCGCTATTTTTGAGAATCCTTCCACAAATCTCCGGTAATAACCCACTAGCCCCATGAAGCTTCTCACCTCATCTGCATTTTTCGGCACTAGCCATTCCATAATGGCCTTTACCTTTTCTGGGTCCACCGAGATTCCTTTGCCTGAAATGATATGGCCTAAATAGTGGATCTCTCTCTGGAATAAGGAACACTTCGACCGCTTTCCATACAATTTGTTCTTTCTAAGGCAAGATAACACTATTCGCAAGTGCTCCTCATGTTCGCTTTCATTCCTGGAGTAGATGAGAATATCATCCAGAAAAACTTGTACAAATCGATCTAAGTACTTCCGGAATACGTCGTTCATGAGGCTCATGAACACTGCTGGCGCATTGGTCAATCTGAAAGGTACTACAACAAACTCGTAATGTCCAAACCGAGTTCGAAAGGTAGTTTTTGGGATATCACCTTCCTTAATCCTTAACTGATGATACCCAGATCGCAAATTGATCTTTGAGAATACCGCTGCTCCTTTCATCTGATCGAAGAGGTCATCTATTCGCAGCATTGGGCACCTATTCTTCACTGTAGCACGGTTCAAGTCCCTGTAGTCTATACATAGTCGTAAGGATCCATCCTTCTTCTTTACAAAAATTACCGGTGCGCCGCAAGGTGAGACACTGGGCCTTACTAGCCCTAAGTCTAGTAACTCCTTCAACTGCATTTGCAATTCACAAAGTTTCGGCGCTTTCATTCGATACGGAGTATTGGATATTGGTTCTGCACCGGGTTTTAGTTCAATGTTAAAATCAAGCTCCCTCTCAGGAGGTAATCCTGGTAATTCGTCTGGAAAAATATCCTGAAATTCTGACAATACTGGGTACTGACCCAATGAGGGTCCCTTCCTTTCATTCACTGCTTCCACTACATAAAGTCGACACCCTTGTCTCAAGCATCGCTTGACCTTCATAGTTGATATAAAGCGTAATGACACTTTTCTCTGTACACCCTGAATCTCTATCGGTTTTCCTTCATCATTGACACAAAGCACCTTCTTTGCGAAGCAATCTATCAAAGCTCGATGAGCTGCTAACCAATCCATTCCAATGATTAAGTCATATGATCCAAGAGCAGTGACGTATACCTTCAACCTGGTAGTGCACACTCCTAGGTCTACTATACAATTATCGACACTAGGTCCTACAGCTTGTTTTTCCCCCGAAGCCATCTCGACTTGTTTAAAGTCATCGTGCTCATAAGCTGCCAGCCCACTCTTTTCTAATGCATATGGCGAAATGAAACTATCTGTCGCACCAGAATCAAACAAAATCTTAACATTAACATGATTTAACGTACTTGAGGATTCTACCACTATGGATTGGTGTTCGGCCTAGCGGTTGTTAACTGCTGCGTAAATATGATGGTTGCTATTTGACCTCCCCATTGGTGCCTTTCCATCTCTATGCACAAACCCTGATTGTAGCTCTGGGCAGTCCCATTCGTAATGGGGTCCTTCGCATCTCCAAAAGGCAATACGAGATTGAACCGGTGCACTGTTATGTGACTGATTCCTAAATGAGTTCCTTCCCTTGGAACCCCTGCCCCTACTAGTTGTTCCTAGAGATGGTCGTGGACCTGTCTGTACCGTTGGCGATGAACGAGATGTTGCACTAGCTGCCATTGAAATCCTTGCAGCTACTGTCCTTGGCACGACTCTGTTACCATAAGGTGGTGCCCTTGAGCCCCCTCCCCTAGGAAATGTCCTCGGGGCCTTTCCTACGAATCCAGGGCGATGTGGAAATGTCGATCTTGTACACCCTGTTAAGTTCATGTGTTCTTCCGCATAACGCGCACTTTCTACCGCCTCCGCTACTGAAGACGGTTTCCACATCCGCACCATAGCTCTTATCTTCGGGTTCAATCCATAAACGAAGCGCTATGCCTGTCGCTGGTCATTGTCCATATACGAAACATACTTGACCAGTTCCATAAACCTGATCTCATATTCTTCTACAATTTTGTTTCCTTGGACTAGGGCATGAAATGCCCCTACTTGTTGTTCCTCATAGTATGCTGGTAGATATTTCCTCCGGAATCTCTCCTCGAAAAATTCCCAAGATACTGTGTCTGGGGTAAGGTGTAGTTGTCTTTCCAAGTTGCCCCACCAGTTCAAGGCGCTATCTCTTAACTGGAAGATTGCGATCTTTGCCTTTGAATTGGACGCATAGTCCCTTAGGGCAAAACACCTTGCCATGCCTTCCAACCATGCTTCCACGCATTCACTGGCGCGACCTCCGACGAACTCCAGAAGCTTGATCTTCTGTAATTCTCGCGTGATGTCGTCAGGTGGAAATTCTCCCCTTGAGTTCCTTGATGCTTCTGGATTACCCGTCCCAAACGGTGGGAGTTCCACTTCAGTTCCTGCCGGTTGGAACCCCTTCAAAGTTTCGTTAATGGCTTCCAACGAGCGGAGTATGAGGGCTAGTTTGGGCGATGGTGGTGGTGGTGGTGTTGGTGGTGTTGATGGTGTGGGTGGCATCGGTGGTGCTCGTGACGACGCTACTCTGCCTCGACCCTTTCGAGTCCTGGCCATCTTGTATGACTTAACCTACATCACCCCCAGAGTTGTCCGGGTGAGTTCAAGGACGTTTCAAATTGGTGCTACTCAAACTAGAAACAGGGTTAGGCGTAAGTTTTCTTTACTTGTCTGTAAACATAAGTTACTCCATCAGGGGATTTGGCTAGGTTCGGTTTAGGATGAAGCATCTAAGATTGGTTAACATCGAATTTTAAGATAGATTAACCTTACACTAAATAAAATAATTAATTTTAAAATTATTGTTACCCTAACTTAACTCAAATTATCTTTACTTTAAATTTTATACTAACTTAATCTTATATATATAAATCATTTATACTAAATTATTTAATTTACTTTATATTATTTTTAACAATTTAAAAAATAATATATAAAAAAAACTAAATGAGCGCCCAAGGATTCAGGCACGCATAGGTTCCACGTGCTCGTCACGGCCTCTGCACCTACCGTGACTTATCCCCGACTCTGTATCGGGGTTTCGGACTTTTTGCTATCGCGAAATCTCTACCTCTCCAAACCCCGATTCACGATGGGCTCAGTCTCTATGAGCTAGCCCCTTACTAACTATACCTTGGTCCATACAACCGCGCTCACAATCCTGTTACCGTAAACCCTCCTATTGGGATTTTGTGCTCAACTTTCCTGATGGGTTCTTTTCTTTGTTAGCCCCTTCACTACGAGCTTGGTCCATATGACCTGCCTCCGTGACCATGGCCTTGTATCACCCTATCGGGATTCGAGGTTTCAACGTTTGCGATGTCAACGCGTGCACGTCCTTAGGATTCCCGATTCCCCGATCCCCGATGAGCTCCTAGCGCCTTATCCCTTTTAAGCTATGCTCGTGGTTCACATGACCTCGTCTTGTGACTGCAGTCTTATCCCTTATCGAGATTTCGGACTTCGCGAAACTGAAAGGTGTAGGACTTACGTCCTCAGGATCCCCGATCCTCCGATCTCCGATGCCACCTGTCGTTAACTCCCGGCAAGGTGGGACCTTCCGACACCTGTCCTCACTTAAACGCTATGGTTGTGGAACCTGTCGTGTTTCGGGGTTTCGCGACTTCTCCGGTCGTGATACCTTCGTATGCGGGAAACCTGAAATGCCGAAACCTCGAACTCTTTCAGATCCTCGAACACGCATCCCTTGGATCAACAGCTATGACGGTGTCGAGAATTCGCATATCGCGGTTTCGTAATGCAAGGGTTTTGTGTCCATGAAATCCCCGATACGTCGATTCCTGATTTTCCGATGGGGCCAACCGCCGATGGTTCTTGATGGTTGCCACCTGTCCCCCAGATGGACAGCCCCGATTGTATCGGGAAATCGCGAATCGCGATTCCATTGTGCAAGAATTTCATGACTCCGAAAACTTTGATATGTCGAACCCCGACTCTCCGGGATCTCTCGCCACGCGTCCTCACCGATGGACGGTTCAAAACTCCTGTCGGGATATCGCAGATCGCGAATTCATAATGCATAAACCGCTTGTCACCAGATTCCCCGATTCTCCGATGAACAAAACTCCGGCGGCTCCCGATCCTTTGCCACCTGTCCATGCAGATGGACGGCCCTGATTGACTCTCGGGGTTTCGGGACTTACGATGTCCTGAATTCCTTGTCCTCAGGAACTTCGTATTCTCGATCTGCAACTTTCGTCCGATCCCTGACACCTGTCCCGTGTGAACGGACAGCTCAGATCTCGTCGGGGTTTTCACTTGGATTTCCCCGATCACTTTTCCATGGAAATGCCGATTTCTCGATGGCTAATACTCCGACCCACTCTGGATCTCCGACACCTGTCCCTCAGATGGACGGTCCTGATCTGGTCGGGAAATCGCGTATCGCGATTTCAACCTGCACAAGCCTCACGTCTCCGGAAACCCCAATTTCACGACTCTTCGGGATCTCCCGACACGCGTCACTACCATTTGGATGGCTCTGATCCTATCGGATAATCGCGAATTGCGATTTCATTATGCAATGGTTCTACACTCCTAAAATTCTCGATGGGTAAAATCCCGATACCTCCCAGAATGATGACGCGTGTCCCTGCCGAGATCAACGACTGGGATCCATTCTCGAGATTTCGAGAACCACAAGGTCTCGATTCTTTGACTTAACAAAACTCTGATGACTCTGATATCCCGATGACTCTTCCGGGACTCCCCCTCTGCGCACTAGGGTTTAAACCCCGCGCAACTTCTCGAGATCTAACGACTGACGGGAATCCGCCCTAGATCTGATGGCTCAGATCCGTTCTCACGTGTAATAGACAGCTCTTCTTTGGGAAAAAAAATCGATTAGTTGCACAAAACCTTACGTAGTGTTAAAATTGCTCTCTTGGCATGGTTGAAATTTATATGGTTCTATAGTTCATTATTACAATCATCGAGGCTTAATATAGGCAAATAGTTCACACTATTCCTGTGCGATACAAGCCTGCTAAATTTAATTTTTCCGACTGCGCGTCGGTAGTTTCCCCCATTTAGGTAAGTTCGAGGTGAAATAGGCCTTTTCAAGGTCCCGCAAATGTCTTTTGCATTTTATTTAGTATGGTTCGTGTAGTCATTGAATCTTACCAGTTTCAAGCCTTCAATAGAAGCTTCCCACGACATTTTCGTCGGTTTCAGGTGTCTATTCTACCCGAACTTCCTTAACAGCATTGCTTCAAGGAAAAAAATTAAGCTATAACTTCTCTTTTTCTTGCTTAACAGCTTGGATACCACACTGTATCAGTCCTATTTAGTCAAACTGGACGTGTGTTTCTTATAGGTTAAGCGTGGCTGGAGTTAATCGTTTGGGATTTTGGCCCTTAGGCCCAGATTTCGAACTAAGACGCTCTGATACCATATGTAATGCCCATATACTTCTAAACATCATTAAGTTTCATAAACCATTTATAGAGTAACGGAAACAATAACTTTCTAGCATAATATTGATTTTCATAACAGCAGCTTCAGTAACTTAGATTTATCCACAAATACTAATTCCATGGCAGAAAGAAATAAATACATAACTTAACAAAGTACCTGGTTCTGATGCTAATTGTTGTTGTCACTGTGCCTTGCTGCTGCCTTCCTTCTACTAGATCAACCCTGCCACAAACAGGAAAATAACTGCCCAAAACTACTGTCCTCCCTGCCAACTAGGAAAACTACCTAGCTCCAGGATATCTACAGATATCCTGGCCCTCCGTGCCCAAAACCTCTAGCAACTCAGTGCCTCCCCTGTGCTCACAGTAAGTCCAAAAGTCCACCAAATACAACAGTGCACAGAAACTCACTGCTCACAGCAAAACACAATAGTCTCCGCCGCTCCAGTCGGCTCAGCAAATACAGTCCACAACATCCATCCCCGCCGAATGGTGCGCACATCCCCCTCTCCCGTACCTTATTCCTCCCGACCGACTCATGCAGTTACTACCCCCACCACCCTCTGTCCTCCGTCCTTCGTCATGAGTTAATGTTTTATCTCCTCGGGATCCATGGCTATCCCTCTCTGCATACGCCACCATTTTTATATCATTTTTCATTGATCTATTAATTTTATTTCATAGGTCATTTAATGTGATCTGCAATTTGAATTATTACTCAGTTAACCATAATTAATTTCTTTAATTAATTTTACTTTATAATCTTTAAGCATGTATCCAATTAGGGTCGTTACAAGTTGTATGGTGTAACTAAAACAATCATGTCTGACCAATATTCCAAGTTCACTTTTAACATTTGGAAAGGACTATTTAAGGGATTTGGAACAAGTTTGAATTTCATCACAACATATCACCTTGAGAAAGATTGTCAAATAGGGAGAGTAAATCAGGTGATTGAAGACATACTGAGTATAAATGTGATTTTTAAGCCATCAAAATGGGAAGACTACCTTCATTTGGTAGAGTTTTATTACAATAATGGGTATCAGGGATCTTTAAAGATGAGAAAATTTGAGGCATTGTATGGTAGAAGGTGCAACATGGCAGTGAGCTGGGACAACCTAGCAGATTGTGCAGTAGTTGGGCCAAATTTGCTCCGGGAAATGGATGAGAAGATGGTAAAGATAAGGAAGAATTTTAAAATTGACCAATGTAGGAAGAAACGTTATGCAGATAAAGACAAAACCCATATGGAATTTGGAGTGGGTGATCACATTTTTCTGAAAGTGAATACCAGGTGCAGTTCCTTGAAGTTGGGAAAGTGTTTTGAGTTAGTAACTTGCTATTGTGGGATGTTTGAAATCCTTGAAAGGATTCATTTTGTCGCTAATTATATGATTTCATTTATTGCATCCTTGTGTATTCATATTTTTTTCCATGTGTCATTTCTTAAGAAGTATGTACTTGATGCTAATCATGTCATTGATCGGAATGTGATTTAGGTGGAGCCAAAATATGGATTTCAAGTTCTATCGATTTGCATATTGGATCGAAAAGTCAAGTAGCTATGCAATCGAAACATGGAGCTAGTAAATGTCCAATGGACCTGGTACAGTCCCGAGGATGCAACCTGGAAGTGGGAGGATGTGAATAGAGTATCCTCATATTTTTGAAATTTTGTATGTACACGTGTATACATTGCACTAAGGATAGTGCATAAATAAGGGGGAGGGGATTGTAGTGTCCCTCATCCAGAACCCTTTGTGATTGTACATACAGTTTGGTGAGTTACTCGGTACCAAGTGTAAATGTAATGTATATATATATATATATATATATATATATATATATATATATATATATATATATCTTGGTGAGTTGTTGGAACCTGGATTTTGATGTTGGGTGCATCTGAGTAAGTGTGTGCACATTTTTATGTGTTGCATGCACTAGGTAAGCTCACACATTGCACTATGTTGTGAACACTTGGGTTAGTGCACATTAAGGGCTAGATATGTTTTGAGGTTGGAAAGCCTATGTGATTATGAGGTTGGTGGTCCTGGACGCTGATAGGTCAGTGTTCCTATCCATGTAAATATAATCATGAATATTAATATAATATTGCATCGTTGCATGTTGACTGACCTAGATGAAAAGAGATGGGGGGTTGACTCCAACGAAAAAGGGAAAAAGGGGGTGAGTCGTAACTCTTAGGGAATATTTTAACAATGTTTATGGAAAAGTGTAATGTGATGGATATGTTTTTATCCTAGGTTCCCGAGGGTATGGAACAAATCACCAAGTGGCTTAAAGCTACTTTTGAAGGTGAAAAGTGTCAAGTGGAAGACATGAAATATATATCACTTTCCCTAGTGTCTTATGGAGATGTTTATATTATTATTATGATTATTATTTATGTGGCAAGCTCTCATGAGTAGAAGGGGGTCAGACAGTATGGAAAATATGATTATTACCTTATCTTCCTAGAGAAGCTTGTAGGAAGTTGTGGGGTTGTGACTAGAATTCTATTGTCGAGGACTCAGGTAGGAAGACCATGAGAAGTCTCTTTGGGTGAGATATTGGTTTTTTTGGAGTGGTTTCCAAACCCATACGTATATTATCCAACTGAGAGTATTGTTGAGAATTGTTCCCTGGTGTGTTGATCAATAGTCACAAGGCTTAGAGACTTTTTGTCTGGCATGTTGCTGGTAACCCTGGGAAGTGAAGTGGGGTAGTCAAAGGACTAGCAAGTATAGAAGGGGCACACTTCCTTGGGTGTGACAGGTGTGTGGGGAATGAGGCCCTGTAATCTAGTTGCAACAACGGGCACTTAGGACTAAGAAATTATGTTGGGAGTAAGACCTTAATGTGTCCCTAGAATCCTTTTTCCATTGTGGAGTTGAGCCCCATATAGAGGGTTACATGTTGTTGAAATGTTATGAGAAACAATGTCTATCGCTGGGAGGAACGTTTGAGTCAAGGCCAAAGTTGGTGACTTTATAAATTAAAAGTGTTCTTTATATACTTATATTTTTTACTATGTAATTATTTATATATGATTGACATGGGTTAATTCTTATATGGTGTTGCGTATAAGTATTTGTTGTTAATATTTTTAAATGTTGCTTGCACCTAGAATTATGATGTTGGTAGAGTGTAATTTTAGTGGTTCATAAGTATGTCAGTTGATAATATCCTGGACTGCCATGATACTCTAGTAAATTTGGTTATTACTCTTCATGAGATGATTGAGTGGTCAAGTGTGTAGGGTTGTAGCCTTTGTTCTTCAAGATGCTATGGAATTTCTGTGTGTGGACGGAGAATTAGATTCTACACATGGTGAAATCTGAGTTGGAACATGACACCTAGAAGGTTGTGCATGTGGTTGTGTTGTGTGATCTGAATGCTAGTGCAAACAATTGGTGCATGCAATTTTGAGTTATTCTTGCTTCTTAAGTTTGTATTGAAAGAGAATGTTGCTTCCATTGTGATAAGTTATGTGGCGTGACTCAAGATTGGGGTAAGTGTGTTACTTCAAGGGATAATGTGTAGAAAAGAGTGTAGTATAGTATCTACATAGTGGAATTTTGGAGTGGTATTGACCAACAAGTGGGATAGGGACGTGAAATTCTGGTATCAGATCTTTGTCAGAGTGTTTTATGGAGTATCATGGCCCATATTGAGATGGTTGGTAATTTTACACTCGTGCATGATCTGTTCTTCTAGTTATCTCTTCTATTGCTCTCCTTTCTCATTGGTTTTGCAATGGTGTTTTTCCACCTTTGGTCTCTTCCTCCTTCAATCTTCTTGGGATTCCCATGGATTCTTGTAGCTTAGAGTTCCCATCCTGAAGGGAAAAATCCATGGTTTCTATTGCATTAGGTTAGTTTAGATGACCATTTCCTTCTTCAAAAGACCAATACTGTCAGCAGTTATCAACTACCCCAACTACCATTCTTGTTTCTCATAAACAACTCACATGGTCCCATACAAGTCTGATACACTGGTAGGTGTATGTTTATGCCTTGAAAGCATAATTTGTCTTGCTAAATAGGCTTCCTATTTTCTTCATAAAAACCTCTTAGCTCCACTTCACCCAACTACTTAATCAATCCCTGCTTCATCAATTCCCACTTGTGTATCATGGCCAATACTTTCAAGGAGGTTCCCTCTCAATCATCTATTTGTTGTCTTTCATTAACAAAAACACGATTACAATATTCATAAACATAATCACATGAAGTTTTAGCATAATTACAATCTTGGGGGAAAACAAGGTGTTACATTCCCCCCCCCCCCNNNTGTTAAAAACACCATGCATGCACAATTATATAGAAAACAAAAATGGGTATGCCAATCTCATGGAATCTTCCAATTCCCATGTAGCCTCATATGTTCCAAATTTATTATATTTCACTTTGACCTACATGATGGCTCAGTTATAGAGCATTATTTCTCTCTTGTCCAGGATGCATTGATGTTCACATTGGAATTCTCCCTCTGTTCCACCTATATCATAGTCCAATCAATAACATGTTTAGAATCATGTACATATTTATTTAACAAAGACACATGAAACACATTATGAGCCTTGACAATAGGTGGTAAATCAAGTCGGTATGCTACTGGTCCTATCATCTCCAAGACTCCAAACATTCCAGAATATTGGGGTGCCAACTTAGCACACATTCCCATTCTCTAGGAAATTCTCTTGGGTTTCACTCAGAGATACACATGATCTACCACTTTGAACTCTTGGTGAGTCCTCTTATTGTATGCATTGCTCTTTTGTCGATCTTGAGCTTCCTTCAGATTCTATCTTATCCTACCATGGCCTATTCCATCTCTTTCAACAATTCTAGTCCAAGTGTAATTCTATCCACTAGACTGTCCCAACTAATTGGACTTTTCACTTTCTACCATAGATAACCTCAAACGAGATTATCTTCAATGATTCTTGGTAACCATTGTTATATGTGAATTATAGTAAGGGTAGATACTCCCATTGTTTGGGTTGGTGCATTTCAAGAATCCTTAACATGTCCGCTAGCACTCTATTCACTCTCTCAGTTTGACCATCTATTTTGGGATGGTAGCTCGTGCTAAACTCCACTTGCATTCCTACGCCCATGAACAATATTTTCCAAAAACATGAGGTGAGCTTGGAATCTCTATCTGAGATTATGGTCTTGGGAAAACCATGCAAATTGAATATTTATTTCATAAAAATGTTAGTGAAATCTATGGATTTGAAAGTATATTTTGCGGGGATGAAGTGAGCTTCCTTTCTTAGCTTATCCACTACAACCATGATTGCATCATCATTCTTGAAGGTATTTGGTAGACCAATAATGAAATCCATGGAAATAGTTTCTCATTTCCACTATGGAATAGGAAAAGGCTGAAATAAACCTGTAGGATGTTTGTGCTCAACTTTTACCTACTGACACTCTAAACATTTTTCAATGTACTAAGCAATGTCTTGCTTCATTCCCGACCAATAGTACATTTTTCTTACTACTGACACTATTTTCTGGTAACCAGGATGACCTACATATTGTATTCTATGTAAGTCGTCCAAAATAAAGTGCCTAAAATATATTGAATTAGCCACATACAATTGGTTTTGATACAAAAACATACTATCATCCCCACGATCATATCCTTCATATTTATTTTCCTCAGGTTCTTGTTGCAACCATTTTATGACTTGATTGAAGAATGAATCTTCCCGCAAGAGGGTTTTAATCCTCTACTTGACATCAGACTATCCTAAACTTTCTTCTACTAAGTGTATAGTCTGGACACCTCAGTTGAGTGCATCTGCCACTCTATTTTCCCTTCCTTTTATGTGTTTGATTTTGAAATCAAATTCATTGATCAGTGCCATCCACATGGTGTTTTTGACATTCAAATTTGGTTGATCGAATAGGTATTTTAGACCACAATGGTGTATCATTAGAAAAAATTGTCTCATGAGAAAGTAATTCCTCCACATATTCAATGCATGTGTAATTGTTGCCAACTTTAGATTGTGGGTAACATACTTCTACTCATGCTCATTTATTTTTCATCATTCATAATAAATCACATTTTGTTCTTGCATAAGAATTCCGCTGAGTCCCTCATTGCAAGAATCAGTGCAAACCAAGAAATATTTTTCAAGGTCTGTTATCGGACTAATTGGTAAGTGTGGACAAAAACAAATCTCCCTAGCTTCACTATGAAACTAGAACAAAACAAAACAGTACACTACTCTTTCCTTAGATTTCAATTATCAAATGAGAAATGGATCTAGAACATACCTTTTAAATATCGAAGATCCAATTTCTCCAATGCAATCCAAGCTTTGTTGCGAGGTTTATGGAGAAACATATGCAAACGAACACAAGCCAACAAAGACAAGAATAACATATCCTACTTGATATGAAACTATGTATGTGATCAAGGAATCATACAATATGGACAAATAACATTCATATAGGAAAGAAAAGTGCATATGTATTAAATAATAGAAAGAGAGATTACAACCAAAGACTTGATGTCATAAGGTCCCTTCAAACTATCCCTCATTTCCCACACACTTCTATTCCAAGAATTCTGAGACTATATATCTGAAAGTCACTCACAATCTATCTTGACAAAGAAACACTCAACGCCACTCTACCAAGCTAACAATCTCAAGCCAAATTTCACATCTTTCTCCATGAGAGCTCCTCTCCTTTTATAAGTTGAAGAGGATAAGATGAGGAGGTTAGGATGATCCCACTAAATCATAAAAGAGAGTAAGATCCAAACTGATCGGAGGCCACCTCACCATAGAAGCTTCTCCTTTTAGAAGCATTGAGAAGATGCTCGTTTTTCCCATGTACGAAAATCATCGCACGCTTAGAACTGAGAAGAGTGCAACAACATTGCAAGCCAAGTATAGTACAACATGCGAAGATCTAGGATCGTCGCATCCCTAGAAATGGACAGGGTGCAACGATCCTCCTTACTAGGGTTTTTACAAAGGAAAATATGATTGCATCTGTTAGGAAAATTTCTTCTCCCTTCTTTCTTGAGGAATTCAGGCCACTAATCCCTCTGAAGAAAATAAATAGGTTTACATCATTAATAGTCATATGGGTGATGAAAATAATGTGTAACATAGAGCCCCCCAAAGTATGAATTTAGAACAGAGTGATAGCTCAAATACTTTGTCGAGTGCGTGTAGGGAACAAGGAACACGTTGGTTGGAAACCTACCAACAAACAAGGAAATACAGTACAATAATATATCATCATTGAGGTAGGCACTCCCATACTTAGAATACAAATGACTCAAATCATAAATGCTGAAATGCAAAGATCCATGTCAATTAAGACAGGTCATGGCCACCAAACATACACTATGGATCCATTCCATTATGACTCAAATCTAAACATAGCCACCAAAAATACACTGTGGATCTATGTGTTAAAGAATCAAATTTGAACAGCCATGAGACATACACTGTGGATCTATGTAATAGTAAAATCTGAATATAATCCAACGCAACCTGAATCTGTCAGAAAATATTCAGGGTCTTCATCTCCACCACTCTATAGTACAAATCTAACCATGTGAATACATGTGCTAAAGTCAAACTTGATTACATGTCATTAGTGAATATTTTTAACAAGTGCAAGGGAAATCACAATTAATGTCAATGAATCCGAAGGTACACTAGTAGAATCCAACAAATGTTAATTAATGATCTGAAGTTGAACACTCGGTGGAATCTCCCGATCATGGGTAAATAATGAAAACCCATTGTCGAAAGCGAGGAAAATTTTCATTGAGGCATGCAAGTTCCAATGCATCAATTATTTTCTAAGTCCATTTCCTGGATAATGAGTTGAATTTGACAGGAAAAGACATGTCATAGGAGGGCCTTAATGTATCCCCCATCAGTGACATGAAACAGGTAACAAGATTTGAAGTAGATCAGAGTAACCAGTGACTTAGGACTGACTTAGGGATGGCTAATGCAATAGAAGGCTTTCCTGGTTGAACTTCTCTTTGAACATATTGACGACACGACAACTGTCTTGGAAACATTAACTCAATAACAGGGATCACAGACCAATTTGTAATATTATAAAGGAGTATGATCAAGAGACAAACGGATTTTCCAACCTAGACACAAGGTGAGTGAAAGGGTGTCATGTTCAAAGGAGACTCTTCCTCATAATATAGGTTTAGACATATTTCTTTTCCAATTTTTCCCCCACCATTTCTGGCGAGTACCTCTTTATTTTTACACAAGCTTGAGGAGGATAACATATGCTTGAACTATAAGCTCATCCTTTGGAGTATATTTAATGAACCCTAAGAAGGAGTGGTTTGGTCCCATATGGGTCTTTCGATGTTTGTTTAATGAGTCCAAGGAAAGAAAACTCAGGGGTTTTTCATTTTTAAAGAGTATGAAAAATACTTAAAGGAAACTCCAAAATGTCCTTTTTTGTAAAGTAGTCCAAGGAGACCAAAAAAGAGATAATCTACCACTGAAGAAACATTTTCTTCAAATACTTTAACGAGCGTGAAAAGAACAAGATCACTCGGAAATATTTTCATGTTTAGAGAGTCTGAAAAGATCTTAAAGGGAACTCCGGGATGTTCCTTTTTTGTATAACCTTTACGAGTACAAAAAAGTGATAAACGTTTAGTCGATTACATTCTCAAGTATTTACAAACATGAGAAATAACAAAGACTGAGCTTGGGATTGTTTTCATTTTTACGCAAACTTAAAGAAAAAAAAAAACTATGCTTGGGATAGATTTTATTTTTACACAAGCTTAAAACTAGCCAAAACTATGCTTGGACCTCATTTCATTTTTACACAAGCTCGAACCAGAGGAAACTATGCTTGAGGTAGGTGGTTTCATTTTTACACAAGCTTGAACCATAGAAAACTATCCTTGGACTTCCCAACATATAACACAGGGATGGTTGGTACTTATCCCCCAGCTTAAGAAACTAGTGGCTCAACTTCAACACGAAGTCCAGAGTTTGTAAGCATTGCCCCCCAAACTTCATTTCATCGAACTGAAAAGGAGGATGAAATGAAGCTTCAAATTCTATACATAACGAAGTACTTGACTCAATTGAAGAGGAGGGAAATCTATTTCATTTTTTAACGAGCTTGCCACAGAGAAGAAAAAGTATGCTCGAGAATCCAGTTTCAGTCCTCAGACCTCTGTTTCATTTTTTACAAGCATGACACAGAACAAGAACTATGCTCGTAACCTCTGTTTTATTTTTTAACAAGGTTTCCATAGAGATGCAAAAACTATCCCTGTTTCCTTTGTTTCAATTTTTAACAAGGTTTCCATAGGGACACAAAGCTATCCTCACAGTTGGTTTCATTTTTTAACGAGCTTGAAATCAAAAAACCATGCTCAAGGTTGGTTTCATTTTTTAATGATCTTGAAATCAGAAAACCATGCTCAAAGATGGTTTCATTTTGTTTTAACGAGATTGAAATCAGAAAACCATGCTCAAAGCTGGTTTCATTTTTTAACGAGCTTGAAATCAGAAAACCATGCTGAAAAAAACTCTTCTTGATCACAGCTTCCAAGAGGACAATGCTCTGGAAGGAAACCATGTCAAGGTACAAAACTCGGTCATGGATTCCAAGAGATATTCATTGGACGGAAGAACAATGCTATGGAAAGACACCATGTCGAGGGTCATGACGGGGGTAAATAGGTCAAGCTCCAATAACCCTACCAAATAGATCACCATGTCAACTACCAGATCCAAGTCATAATATATTGAGCTTACAGTGAGAGGCTCATCTGCATCGACAACTGAAGGATGGGAGATAACTCCACATAATTGACCTATGGTGGGGGTGATACCGACTACATATAATAACCGTTTAGGGAGGTCATTGAGTTGAAGGTCAAGTCAGGGCCAAAAAATGAAAGTTGATCAATAGTCACAATTCTTCCATTATGAGGGAAATATATCACATGAAAAAGAGTGTACACTATATCTTTCATGGAATAGAAATAATATCTCCCAAGGAGTAAATCAAAATCCAAGGGGTCTTGGACTACCATGATATCAATAAAGTCAATTTTCCCTCCCAAAGTTATAGGAAATTGAGGAAGGATCCCTAAAGGGTGACTGGTTCTTCTGTTAAAAGATAACATATTCTGGGTAATTAGCACAAGATGAGGATAACCCAAAGCTTGCCAAGAAATAGAGGACAAAATACTAACGGACGAACCTTCGTCTATCAATGCATGAGGAACGTCTCGACCAGAAACCTGTACTGTAATATTGAAAGGAATGTGAGAGGGAAGACGAGGTCCAGTTAGCGCACCCCAATAAAAAAAGATGGCATCATTACTTGGAGGGGGTTCCACGAGAAAAGGAGGAATGCCCCCTAGCACTGTAGATTTTGTATCAATGATAAAAACTTGGGCAATATCAGATTTACTCTCTAGCGAGAGAGTAGGATCGACCGATGATGGGATCAGATCGACCACTTGGGTTTCATTCTCCAAGGGGAGAATGGGGTCAACGGGTGGAAAAGGATCAACCGGTTGGGTAACACTCTCTAACGGGAGAGTAGGTTCAACCAAATATGGGATCAAATCGACCACATGATCAACAAGACTGACCGACAAAGGGACCAGATTGATCATTCCATCAACTACAGGTGGGTCGAGAGTAATCTTGCGATAAGAAAATGGAAGTTGAGGTTTTGAAGTAGTCATGTCTTCCAGTAATTTCAAGGCTTCATCCATGCGAGGTAAAAGGTGATTTTGATGACTCCCTCTGCATAACCTACATGGGAACTTGACTCTTCTTTTCTTCTTACCAATGGTATCTTGACTAGTTGACGGGAGGTCATCAACATGTTGTTTAGAGGTTGACAACACATGTTGGCGAGGGTGTGTAGACCATGCTTTTATAACCTTGGATAGACTAGGGAAATCCTTAAGAATATGGCTACCCTTACAAATCCTGTAAGGGTACTTGGGCTTACGTGTTTGGGTTGTCTTGGGATCATCAACAGTCCCAACACAATTATCACTAACTGGTTGTTTTCCAACATGTTTGGCAGTGGTTGGAAGTTTGGACCCTTGCTTATTTTTCTTCTTCTTAATCTTCCTTTTCTGCTTCTTCTTATCCATCGGGTTACTAGCTTCAGAGCTTTCACTCAACGAAGAAGATGAAACAGAAGAAGACCTTGCAAGTGAAGAAGGTGAAGAACATTTTACTGGTGAAGAAGGAAAAGGATCAACATGAGGTTGATGTTATTGGGGGGAAGTGATTACAACTGAAGCACTTGTTGCATTTAGTATTACCAGAGTGGAAAACAACCATACCAGGAATCCAATTATGAGACCTGGAAGGCTCAAAGTAGCAATGTAAGGAGGACCAATGTTTCTGTAAGATAGAAAAAAAAAAGGATCCCCTAGCAAAGGGGTTCCTTCATTGGTAATTCCAGGAACTGGTGCCATTAAATAAATATCCAACCTAGAGTCTACTAGGGAAAACAAACAACACACACTAAAAATCTAGGAAGAAAACAAGAAAACAAAACCTTTTTACAATGAACACGCTAGTTGGTGATGAAATCCAACGTCCCGAGAACAATGTAAGAAGGGGCTGAGATAGAGCGGGTGGAAAAGTTACGTTGACGACCTACTTAACAAACTTACACCTTGGTGCAAGATCCCACACATATTCATGGGTATACCCTCCAAGGATCCCGAGTGAGTTTGGCCAACGTCGATTCTAGGTACCGTGAAGATTTGCCCCTCCACAGTCACCTCGTGTAAAGGCCCTAAAGAGATAGGCCACTAAGGTTACCAATTACGACAATGATGCATGGGGAAACAATCAACATTCTGATCTACGTGCAAAGGCAGGGTATCTAAGCCCGAAATCAACTCGAGAAGGTCCCCACATGATTTTCTTCTCAAGTGAACCCCAAATAATACGCTCAATCTCTACACTAAGACCAACAGAGAAGGGTGAGTAACTCTGCCATTCCTAATGAAACCTCATGTTTGACCCTTTTGTTAGAAGGAATTCCCAAGACAAAATGTAGCAAGGGGATTTAAACTCTCCCTATCACAAGATTCTATGTTTGTTTGCAGCTTTGGAAATTTATCTTTCACACCTATTCAAAATCCCTACAACTAATCTAATGTAGGTTTGCTACCAGAAAATATAAAAATGTCTATTCAATTTTTATAAGCGCTTTATTCTTAAGGTTGTTGTTACTCAAGAGGAAAATGGCATGGACTAAATGATGTTTTGACCGACTCTAAACAATGCAAAGAAATGATGATGAAAATATTCACTTCGATGAATGTTATACTATGAGAAGGAGAAAACATTTATCATTCCCAAATGCACAATGTCCCAGGAATTTTATTAAACTCATCAATATCAAGATCTTCAAGAAATGAGCCAAAAAGATTGTACACCAATACATGATTCTTTCCCTCGGGGCCATGAGGGGGATTTTTTTTTAAGAATTTAAGAACAAAAATGCCAAAAACCATGCAATTTCGCTACCTCAAATGCAAAGATGCCCCCAATCTAATGCAAAGCAATAAACAAAAAATTATGTTTCAAAGATAGATACAATCAGATTCAAATCTATCAAGTAGACTGTAATTAGATCCAACAAATCACCCCAAAACCATATCTAAGATCTGGCAAGAAAAACCATCAAATTTTTATTTTTTTTCACAATTGTCGTAGGCTGTAGAATAACACAGTGTGGCGATCCTTGATCGCCGCAAGCTATAGAACAAATATAGTGTGAAGACATTGCACTGTGTCAAAAGATAGGGTGCGTTGATCCTAGA
Organism: Picea engelmannii; assembly: GCA_009831015.1. Lineage (NCBI taxonomy): Eukaryota > Viridiplantae > Streptophyta > Pinopsida > Pinales > Pinaceae > Picea > Picea engelmannii. The sequence goes on from ML803405.1 coordinate 269,702, forward strand.
TCGTCGCACTGTCTCTCAAAGTAGGGTGCGAGGATCAAAGGAAAAATGGAAAAAATAAAAATCATGAGGGTTTTCCAGTGAAATTAAACAGTCAGAGAGTCAACCTGGATCTCCCAGTGACTCAAAAAACAGAACCCAGGAAATCAAAGAAAGAAAGCAAGAGAAAATAGGAAAACAATTTTTACCCCAGTATGGTCGCCAATTTTGTTATCATACTAATCGGTAAGTGAGGACACAAACAGATCTCCCTAGCTTCACTACGAAACTAGAATAAAACAAGATAATACACTACTCTTTCTTTAGATTTCAATTATAAAATGAGAAATGTATCTATAACATACCTTTTAAATATCAAAGATCCAACTTCTCCAATGCAATCCAAGCTTCGTTGCAAGGCTTATGGAGAAACATATGAAAAGGAACACAAGCCAACGAAGACAAGAATAACAGAGCCTACTTGATATGAAACTATGTATGTGATCAAGGAATCATACAATATGGACAAATAAGATTCATATAAGAAAGAAAAGTGCATCTATATTAAATAATAGAAAGAGAGATTACAACCAAAGCCTTGATGTTGTAAGGTCCCTTCCAACTTTCCCTTGTTTCCCACACACTTCTGCTCCAATAATTCTGAGACTATAGATATGAAAGTCACTCACAATCTATCTTGACAAAGAAAAACTCAAAGCCACTCTAACCAAGCTAACAATCTCAGGCAAAATTTCCCATCTTTCTCCATGAGATCTCCTCTCCTTTTATAAGTTGAAGAGGATAAGGTGAGGAGGTTAGGTTGACCACTAAATCAGAAAAGCAAGTAAGATCCAAACCGATCAGAGGCCACCTCACCATAGAAGCTTCTCCTTCTAGAAGCATCGAGTGCTCATTTTTCCCATGTACAAAAATCGTTGCACCCTTAGGACTGAGAAAAGTGGGATGACATCACTAGCCAGGTATAGTACAACATGCGATGATCTAGGATTGTCGCATCCTTAGAAATGGATAGGGTGCAACAATCCTCCTTACTAGGGTTTTTACAAAGGAAAATATGATTTCATCTCTCATGCAAAGTTCTTCTCCCTTCTTTCTTGAGGAATTCAGGCCACTGATCCCTCTGAAGACAATAGATAGGTTTACATCGTTAACGGTCATATGGGTGATGAAAATAATGTGTAACAGGGTCTAGAATATTCATAAAAGGGGCATTAGTAAAAATAATTTTTAGTTGTTGAAAGTTGGCTTCCCACTTTGGTGACCATACAAATCTCTTCCCCTTTCTTTGCAATGAAGTAATGGTATTACCGATCTTAGAGAATTAATTTATGAGCCTTTTGTAATATTTATCCAATCCCAAGAAGGATCTTACTTCTGTTATGTTTCTAGGGGTAATCCAATCCATGATTTCCTTAATCGTTTCGGGAACCACTGCCACTCCTGTTGAGATTATGTGGCCTAAATAAAGGATATCATTTTGAAAGAAATAATTTTTTTTGAACTTAGTGTACAACTGGTGTTCTCTCAACACTTGTAGCACCATCCTTATATGTTGTCCATGCTATTATTTGTTCTTGGAATACACCAAGATGTCCTCCACAAACACTAAGATAAACTTTTCTAAATATTTAGTAAGAATGTTATTCATTAAACAAATTAATGTAAATGGTGAATTTGTGAGCCTAGATGACACCAAAATGAACTCATAGTTCTTGTACCTTGTTCTAAAGGTTGTTTTGTGGATATCCTCATCCTTGATCCTAACTTGGTGATATCCATACCTTAAGTCAATCTTTGAGAAATCTGGAGCTCCTCTGAGTTAATCAAAGAGGTCATCAATCCCCGGGAAAGGATATTTGTTCTTGATGGTCATCTTGTTCAACTGCCTATATTCAATGCATAGTCTCAAGGTACCATCCTTCTTCTTCACAAATAGGGTTGGTTCTCCCCATGGAGATACACTCGGCTTGATGTAACCTTTATCCAATATCTCTTTCAACTATACATTCAACTCAACCAACTTTGGTGTGATCATACTGTAAGGAAATTTTGATGTTGGTACGGCCCTAGGTATGAGATCTATTGAGAAATTGAGATATCTTTTTGGAGGTAGTCCTGGCACCTCCTATGGAAACACATCTTTGAATTTCCATAGCATAGGGTGATCTTCAACCTTCAACTCCTTTTTTTCTGCCGAAATAATCACTTTTAGAACATACAAGTGACACCCTTTTATGTTGAACTTATTGAGTTGTAATGTTGATATTCATCTTACTGAAACTAGATTTTGAATGCCTTACACAATTCTTTCATTTCCTTCATCATATTCACACTCCAAAACATTATCGTAACAATTTAATTTTTCCTTGTGGGTAGCTAGCTAGTCCATACCTAAAAACACATCATACGATCCTAGGGGTAGGATATTCAAGACGTCCTGAGTCTGTAGTCCACTCATTTCAATTGGATAGGATTCTATCATTTCAACTACTTTCCTCTTTGTTCTGGTATCTAACTGAACCACCCATACTCTTTCGTGTTTCTTTCTTTGTAATGAATATGCCTCAACAACTTGAGGTGAAATATTACTAAGGTTATATCTTGGGTCCATTAAAATAGAGATAGGTTTCCTAGTAATAATACCTTCTAGCTCTACCAAAAAATCTTGGTGATCTGCTTGTCGAATTTCCATAGCTACCTATATCCTTGGCATGCTTTTGGCCACATAATTGACTATATTTTCTTCCTTCATATGATAAATACTATTTCTATTGTTTTTTCTATGAGGACAATCCATCAACATGTGTGGTTCTCCACATCCCCAACATTGCAAAGTTTTGTTCTTAGGATCCTGTTCTCTTTCTCTTGCTTTCTTTGTTGGCTTGTCCCACATTGAGATGGAAAATTATATTAATGGACACTCCTACTTGGTTGACCCAACTTTGCATCATTCTTGGAATTCTTGTATGTGAATGACTTGAATCCCTTAATTTGGAATCCACTCTTGTCCTTCCTCTTCCAGTCTTTTGAAGGCTCCTACTTATGATTACACTAGTCGTAGAAACACTTTTTCTTCCAAATATTTTCATCCATTGTATTCGGTTTATGAAAATCGATTCTATCTTGGTAGGAATGTGGTAATCCACTGAGAAAATGTTGCACTCTTGCTTTCTCATCCTTGAGGTAAGGAACATACCTCAAGATCTCCATGAATCTCTTGGTGTATGCATCCATGGTAAGTTGACCCAACTCATCCTCATAGAATTCCTTGATTTTATCATCATAATAGTTTTTGGATAGGAATTCCTTTAGAAGTATTTCTCAAACAAATTCCATGTGAGCTTGCTTCCCTTTAATCCCTTTATTTCCTTGAGGTATTCCCACCAAATGGAGGCTCCTCCATTGAAATTTAAAATGGTGATTCTCACCTTAGTATTCTCAGAGTAATTATGTACACTAAAGTACTTCTTCATACCAAACATCCACACCTCAAATTCTTATCCTTTATTAATTTCTCCATAGAAGGTAGGCAACTTAGCCTTCTTGAATTCTTCAGTCATAAAACTATGAGAATTCCTTTTCTTATTTCTCTTTGGAATGTTGGACTCAGTGCCACTTCTAGACAACTCTATTGAAGTAATCTTCCTGCTAGATGACTTTTCAGAATTTCTTCCACTATATATTTCCTTCTTAGCATCTCAATGCCTATTCTTGGAATAGCTCTTTCCCACATCACTGTGAGCCAATCCATGCTTCTGGAAATATAAATGGGTTTTCAACCTCTCCAACTGCTACAACTCTGGAGATGTTTTTGAATCTCCGAAAATATCTACAGTAACAATGCATTCAACTCTATCTGCTCGGCCTAAGATTTCATGACCCTTTAATTTTTTTCCTTAAGGCTTCTAATGGTGGCCATCAAATCGGGAGGGGTTTCTCTATCCCTCCATCCATTATATTCCTCACCTCTAAGATGTGATATTTCTTCCATACTATTTCATACCATTCACCTCTGCTTCCCTTTAGTACATCCTATGTGTTGAAAGAAAAATTATTATTAGTATTCACATTACCAATTTAATATCATGCATGTTAAACAACATCAAAACTTTCTTAAACAATTTCAAGCATCCT
>ML803405.1:299183-312188 GCA_009831015.1 Picea engelmannii
TTAAACATATAGTGATGAGAAAGGACGTTGTATACCTTGGAGTGATCAGATGAAGTGATAATATGAGTCTAAATACAGGTGATGAAGGGTATAATAATGGCAAAAAGTATGAGCGAAAAGGTACAATATGTGGTCCCAACACTGTACAGACAGGTGTTTCAATTCTTCTTGTGTTGTTTCAACTTCAACATCTATATTTATCGTTCTCAGTAGCTTCGACTGGTTTTTTTTTTCTTTCAGTAAGTGTGCTATTCTCTTAGCCATGAAGTCTCTTAGGTATTTCTTTTTTTGTTCTAGATCTTCCTCTTCTTTTCTTTGGGTCTCATATTTCTCAATCCAGGTTTTTCATAGTAACATAGAAAATGGGGCGTTGTTCTCAATAAATTTAACAACCTCAAATTCTTCCTCTGTCGAAGTTCCATGAGCATTCATATATGTCTAGGTAAGTCTTCCACATAGGGTTATCAATTTTCCTCCAAATAATCCTATTTCTCCCAATGAAGGAAACATAACAGGCTTTCCCAAAATTTCCCAGGTTCTTTCTGTCATGATATTCACTTGTGTTTCCTCATCCAGAACACAGTCTATGTCGAAGTCTGCTATTCTTGTTTCTATGCACTCTTTTTCTTTGAAGATCTCTGATAAGTTGATATCTTTGTGGTCATTTAGGGTTTCTTTCATTTGTAGTAATACCGTCTCCAATTCTTTCTGTGGTTATTCCATGGTCTCAGTTTCTTGGTATTCCTCATGATTTTCTTGTCTCATATTCATTCTTTCAAACTTAGCAATCATTCTAGGGAAATCCAGAACGTCATGGTCCATAGCTTTACAGCAAAGACAACTAGGTTTTCTACCAGGGAATTCCTTAGAAATATGTCACGGTCTTCTGCAACTGTAACAAAGAGTCAATCCTCTCTTTCTCTTAAACGATCCCCAACCTTTCTTGTACTGCGCACTAGGGTCATGGTGGCTAACCTGCAAAAAATTCTTCCTAGGATCCTGCATCCATTTGTTAGTCCAAAAATCCTTTCTATGCATAGGAATAACATATCTTTCACAATTTCTATCAGATCTACTCATATCAAATCTTCTTTCTTCTAACTGTGCCCTATTTTTCAGACTAGGACAAAATTGATCAAACATACCTAGATCCATACTTTCAAAAAAAAAAATTCCACTTATCTTACCTTTAACAGAGCACAAAGATTTCAGATATTATCTCTTCAATAAAAAAATTTCATTGTTCTTACATTTATCAGAGCATAAAGTTTTTAGATCTTACCTCTTTTCTTCAGATCTGCCTCCTTTCTTAGTGAAGAGCTTCGCAAGTCAAGTAGAGTATTGCGTACTAGGGCAATAGATCTATGCATAGAGCTTCCTCTTTTCCTCAATTCCCAACAATCACAGTTTCAGTTCTCGACAATGGAACCATTTGTTGGCACAGGGGTAGACCCAGGGATCAACTCTTCAACAACACACCAAAAAAACCCTAACTATCGACCCTTTTGGCAACACTTGTGAAGCAAATGAAGTCTCACCTGAGGTAGAGGCAGGGGTGGTTGCAGGACTCAGATGTCTGCAACCTAGATGGGACACAGATCTGTGATTACAATACCTTAACATAGAAATTAACAGTTATCATTCCTTAGTATCTAGCCTTTGTTTACAATGCAGATAAACCCTAATTACAAAGCATCGCAGTGTTCAACAATATCCAACACATTCAAGCACTAAGCACATCGAAATAGACCATATCTGGTACTCATTCATATCACCAAGCACTAATCTATCGTATCAGATACATCTAAACATACATTACTATACTAAGCATAAATCATATGAGCAATAAAAAAACCATAATGCACAAAGAAACCATAACATAGGATATACGTGGTTCACCCCCAGCCTGGGGCTATATCCACCAACTCTTCTTCTCTTTATTTCCTTTTGTCAATCATGTACATGCACTGAGCCATAGGATCCTACTCTGCATAGGACAGGAGATCTATGCGCACTCCGCCAGATCCTCCTTCCTTGAGCTAGGTTATAGCACAAAGACCTCTTACAATCTGCACAAGCTTCTTACATCCACTTGCACTTAGTTCTTCCAATGTCCAACAAATCATGCACAAAGAATTTATAACTATCACTTGCACTTAGCAAAACATCACACATATGCACATATTGTCTGTTCTTACATTACCTAGACATCTATTTATACATTACAAAAGGGCATAAACATGGGTAAACCCATGGTCTGACATCCACATGCCCTTTTCATAAGCCCAAAACCCAAAAATCCCTAAAAGGGGGGTCGAGATCCTTCGATCTCCGCTTCGACTTGCACTTTACCTTCGACAGTCTGTCGAAGTCCCAAAAAGGGGTCAAAAGTGACCAAGGATCTTCAAAACTTGGTCAAGGGCCAACAATTCTTGTGCCTTGTTGAGTCCACATTTACATCTTCCTTTTCTCTAAGGTAACACTCAAGGAACAATGATAATACATGTGCAAAAGGAATTAAAACATGCCAAAAACAACAACCCTATTGATTTCCCTACTTGGTCTTCGAAAAAAGTTCATCTTCAAAACTATTTGGAAGTAAAAGTGTAACATTACACATCTTGATTGAGGTTAATTACACACATAATACACATAAAAATAAAAACATTCAACTAACATATATTGTAGCTTACCAGCTATAGGAAAACACACATATTTATCCATTTTATGATACCATTAATTTAATGCATCTACAACATTCTAAATAAACATGAATGTAGCTAATAAATTCATCACAAAAACTTATAAATCATTCTCATACATAGATTTAATGCACAATAATTAAAACTCATAATGTAACATAGAAAATAGATAAAACACGTATCTTTCTAAATAGTTGTGCAACCAGCTACTTGGGATGGATGTTCCACCCACCATACACTTGTTGTTCCATATCTCAACAACCAGTCACCCCCGAGTTGGGGCTAGGAATCCACAAAAGAGGGTGTCTCTCACTATCCACCCGCACCTTAGATAATCTCTAATACCCCTAGGCTGAACCCCAAATTGTAAATGTAAATGTAAATGTAAATATAATTGTAAGATCCTGAGATGATGATATAAGGTCTTTGGTCTTATTCTTCACGCATTGAGTTAGTGAGTGGGAATCTCATACCAAAAGAAGAGTGTGCACATTCTAGAGTTCTATTTACACTGGATTGAGTGCACGATTGTCAGGACCGTGAGCAATTTCTCTCTAGGTGAGAGAATTGTTGGGAATTGATTTCTGCAAGGTGCCAAATTGTAGCTACAGGGATCTGAGACTTCATGTCTGACCTGTTGTTGAAGCCCAGAAAGGAAGTGCGACAGCCGAAGGACTATTGAGCAGAGAAGGGGCACACTTCCTAGGGTGGGACATGCATGTGGGGAATGAGGGACTATAGGTTGTTAGTTTGAGTTGGCACAAGTGAGGGAGATTTTGCTGTTGTCTGAGATACATCATCCTAGTTGGGAATCTCTTTACTCGGGTGGAGTTTAGTCCCAGCTCGGGGGTGACCCACTGCTGAGAGTGATGAGCAACGTGGTATAAGGTTGGGAGGTTTGTGGAAGGTATGCACGTAGTTAGTGATATTTTTACCAAGATAAGTGTCAATTGTGTGTTAAATTACATGCTACATTATTATTTATGTGTTCATTTTTATGGGTTTTTCCTGTGTGTGGTTTATACCTGTCTTTATATTTATGGGTATTTCCTGTCTATGTTGCATGTATATGTTTTTTGTTATGTCCATATGAATCTGTGCATTTACATAATGTATTTGTCTGTTTTAAGTTTTATATATAAATTTCTTCAAGATTTTCTGTGTGTATATATTTTAATTTGTATACAGTTTGGAAATTTTATGTGGCATAGCCCAGTTGGATGTTGGGGATGTTACAATAATGTATCAGAGCATGAAATTTTTTCGGTGGCATGACCTGACTTGTGTAGCCGTGTATGTTACATAATCCCACAACCCACGAGTATTCTCTTACAACTATCTTGAATTTCCTCCAACTCTCTTCCTCTCGACCTGCCCAACCTAAGGAATGCAACCCTTCATTACTCTTAGTACCTTAGGTGTCCCATTTACTTATCAGGGTCTCTCTTGCGCAGGTTGTAATGACCCCACTAAAAAATTATGATACCATAATATTAAATGCATGTAACAACACAATTTAAACATGAATGAAACTAATTTATTATTCACATAGCAACATATAAATTGTTGTAAATGAAGATTTCACGCACAACAATAAAAATCCATGAATTAAATTGATAAATAGAGATAAAAACACATATATTTTAACAACAAATCAACAACTAGATACAATGGATGGATGTTCCTCCCAACTATAGATTTTTTTCTCCAAATCTTAGAAACAAATCACCTCCAATCTGAGGCTACGATTCCACAAAAGAGGGTGTCTCTCTCACAGATCAATTCACTCCCACATCCAACTAGTTTTCTATCACCTGTCTCCCTATCCTCTATCTTTGTTCCCCTCCACCTATGCAACCCAAGGAATTGGGATCACCCATCATTGCACACAGTCCCTTATCCCTCCCCTCTTCCCTCCAGGGCTCCAACACAAGGTTTGATAGGAATATCTTATTCTAGGGACTCCATGGATGTTAGTTGCGCCAAGAAAACTAACAAAAAATCCCACTGTTCAAGGGGAATATCTCACATAGAAAAGGTACCTCTCTACAAGACTAACAACCTATTTCCTCATGAAAAAATAGCTCCAAAAATCTGCCCACAACACCTACTATGGTTTCCCTCAATCTTCAATTCTCTCCACTCTCTTGCTGCTCCAAAGAACTTTTACCCATGACAGTTAACTCACATCCCCCAAGGTTGATTGTAATTACCCCCCATGCTCTCATAACTATGGGATGTGACTTTTCCCACCAACCCCTCTTACATGTGTTTAATGATTGGACTTTCATACACTCAAAAGAAAATTAGAAAGGTTCACTCAAAGAAATAATTTTAAAAAAGTGAGTTGGAATTAATACACATGAATAATCCTCCCCATTGGAAACCTTTCTTAGACATTCCCCTCTCTTATGGAAGCTTATCCCCCAATTACTATGTATGTGTCCACCTACATCCAGTGTCACATTTATTTTATTATTATGATCATATACAATGTTTACGAATTACATATTTGGGTCTACGACCATGCATCGTATTTTATTACACATCGTTAAAATGGGGATTATAAATGGGTTTGTTACACAAGTAACTAGGAATATCAATATTGTGAACTCAAGGGAAACTCACTGGTAGTAAAACTACCAAGAAAACAACAACAACAAGCTTGTTGCTGCAATGTAATGCTCACATGAGTTCACTCTTTAGGTCTGACAACCTGGTTCTTCTACAACCCTGACAACTTCCTTCTTCAATCTTCTGCTCCAAAAATGCTCCAGAATTCTCCTCCATTGTTGCTCCAGCTCCAAGTAACTCTCCTTTGCTATTGTCTCCCTTCCTATGCAAAAATGTGACTCCCCAAAAATTCCCCATTGGACATACAAATTTCCTCTCCTTTTGTTGATTTTCTTGACTCACACTCATCTGTAAATTGATTTTACTTCAGCCCCATGCTCCTAATAACTATGGGATGTCACTTTTAATGCCCACCATGTTACATGTAATCGATGATTGGCTTTCAGAACAATCGACAACAAAATAGAAGGTTCATACACCAACAATAATTTTAGGAAGTGGGTTTGAGTTAATAGACATGAGTAATTCCCCCTTGGACCCCTCTCTTAGTCATTCCCCTCTCTTGTGGATTGCTTATCCCCCATATTTTTCCATGTCCCCTGGCAACTTGTATCACATTTGATTTATTAAATTCATATATACACTTTCCGTATTACATTTCTTATTCACAGCCACAAATCATATCTATATTATGCATTAATTAAACTAGGGATTATAGCAGGGACAATATATTCCCCCTCCCCTACAATTGTCACCATCCTCAGTGCACAACACTATGTTGATATAGTCATGTACAAGTTTACATCACAACACTTGAAAAAATAAAATTATGTCTTGTTTATTTCAAATTTATATGATGAGGGGTTTCGAAGGTATTTTACAAATAATCCACAGTTGGTGTCATTTTTGTCATCAACATTTGAATCTGAATCATGATTCATCATCAGGACTAAAATTATGTAATTTCACAAATCCAACAGTACTTCCAACCATAATCTCTTGTTCCTCTCAACCTCGTTACCCAAGAAATGTACACACTTCAATGTTCTCAGTGGATTGGGTTGTACCATTCTTTTATTATGGATCCTAGTGCAAGTTGGCTAGGAAAACTATGAGATTTTGTTATGGAACTCTGACTGCCCAAAATGGAGTCTTTCATTCTTATATTCTTTTATCTTCAAAATGTCAGACATTTGGCTTAGGTTGATGGACAGTTGGTCTAGACTGTTGGTTGTCATTGATGTCAAGCCTTGGAGAGTGATATTGTAGATTGATGTCAACCCTTAGTGATTGACGTCAACCTTTGGAGAATTCTGGTAGCAAATTACGGTAGCACAAAGGCATGGGTAAGGGACCCGATTTTTTTTTAGGTATGAAGATCAATGAATTTACAGGTAAGACTATTCTATATGGATAGTATATTTCATGCTATTTCCAGTGATATGTGGAACGCCACATAACTCCTCACGGTTAGAGAGTTATGGCCACTGGAAGTTGGAGAACCCTCATGAGTTATCTAGAATCCACTAGAAGGTCAAAGAAGTCAATTATTCTAGAAGCTCCTAGAAGAACTGTACTAGTCAAATTGATGGTAACTAGGAGTTAATAATGGGTATAGTTGTTGCATTAAGAAAATAATTAAAAATAAATTAGTTGCAATAAGAAGTTGTGAGTTTGGTAATTATGGTAAAGTAGTTGTGATGAGAAGATTGAATAGTCAAAGTGGTTGAACAAGAAATAAATTAAATAATAAAGTGGTTGCAACAAGAAGTAAGTTAAGAGACAAGAAGTTATGGATTGACTAATTATAGACAAAGTTAGTTGCAACAAGAAGTTGTGAGTGAAGATGAATTATTGAAATAATAAAGTAGTCAAAGTGGTTGCAAAGAGAAATTATTTAAACAATAAAGTGGTTGCAACAAGAAGTGGTGAGTTTACTATTTATGGATAAGTAAAAGTGGTTGCAAAATAAACTATTTAAATAATAAAGTTAGTTGCAGCTAGGAGTGGAGAACTTACTATTTGTGGAAAGTGGTTAAGTTAAGTGGAAAAAGTGGTTAAGTGGACAAAAGTTGATTCTTCTGGAGGAAGCTACTTGGAGAGTATAAATAAGACAACAAGGGTCTCCCATTAGAACCTATTGAATATCATTGAATATCTATTTTGTGAGAGGTTATTTGGGCAAGTATTATTGATAGAGAAAAAGTGTGGCAGGAAAAGTGTGGTAGGAAAAGTGCGGTAGAAAAATCGCTGTAGGAAATTGCGGTAGAAAAAATGCAGAAGAAAAATCACGGCAGGAAAAGTGCGGCAGAAAAATCGTGGAAAGAAAAGTGCGGCAACAAAACCTCGACAGCAGAACGGTACAAGAAGAAAAAGGTGTGGTTTTCATATGTGTAGTGTTGAATCTATGAATCTGGTTGAGGGTTTTCCTTCTCATGGTGTTCATGATCATTCCATTCCCCTTGTTCTCAACAATCTTCCTCCCAATGTTCTCCCTTATTGTCATCCTTTTTCCCAAAAGAATCAAAATTGAGAAAATTGTGCAAGAGTTGCTCCAAGTGGGTGTTATCTACCCTACTACCAGACCCTGTTCTTCTCCTTTGGTCATGGTACTCAAGAAAGAAAATACTTGGTGCATGTGTCATGACATTCATGCCCTCAATAAAATCACCATCAAAGACAAGTTTCACACTCCTATTATTGATTCTCTTGGATGAATTGAGTGGTTCTTAGTAATTTACTAAAATTGATCTGTGTTTTGGCTGCCACCAGATACATATGAAAGAAGAAGACATTCCCAAGACTTCCTTTAGAACTCATGAGGGTCACTATGAGTTCTTGGTCATGCCCTTTGGCCTATGTAATTCCTCCTCCACCTTCTAAATTCTTATGAATCATGTCTTATGTCCTTTTCTCCGTCATTTTGTCTTAGTTTTCTTTGATAATACTCTCATATATAGTAAAACTTGGACATCCCATCTCTCCCATGTGGATCAAGTTCTCCATCTACTCTCTAAGAAACAAATTTTCGTCAAACAATCTAAATGTGCCTTTGGATCCTCAGAAATGAAGTAGCTCGGTCATATTGTGGGCAAGGATGGTGTACGGGTAGATCCTAAGAAAATTGAAGCTATGCAAGATTGGAATCTCCCTAAAACTCTTAAGAGCTTGCATGGTTTTCTGGGTTTAACAGTTTATTATCGCAACTTTGTTAAGAATTATGGAAAAATTACAGCACCTCTCACTACTCTCCTTAAAACTAATTCCTTCACTTGGACTCCAACAACTGACCAATCCTTCTAGGCCTTGAAATATGTTATGTGCACGATTCTGATCCTATCCCTTCCTGAATTCACTGAGAATTTTGTCCTGAAATTCGATTCTTCTCGAAAAGGAATTCGGTAGTTCTCATGCAAGATGGTCGGCCTTTGGCCTTCACCAACAAATAACTTTTAGAAAAATATTTTGGCCAATCCATCTATGAAAAGGAAATGTTGGCTATTCTACATGCCATGGATATCGGGCATCCTTATCTATTGGGGCAACACTTCCATATTAAAACTGATCACCAAATCCTCAAGTATTTTGTAGAACAAAGGATTTCATCATCGAAGCAACAAAAATGGGTCACCAAGATATTTGGATATGATTATGAGTTCATTTAATTTAAGGGAAAATAAAATGTGGTTGTTGATGCTCTTTCACAAAAATATGAGGAAGAAGGCTCCCTCTTTTCCCTCTCCTTCATTGTACCCAATTGGATCCAAACTACTCGTCGGGAATGGTTGCAAGATCCAAAAACATCTCACCTAATACAACAATTGCAAGGAAATTCTCCAGCTTCTCTAGGATACTCTTGGCACAATAAAGAGCTTCGCTACAAAGGAAGTGTCTATCTAAGCCAATTGTCACAAATTAAATATATGGTGCATTCTGAGATTCATGCTTCACCTATCACGAAGAATTTTGGGTTTACCAAAACCTATGAAATGATCAAATGTTCTTTTTTCTGGGTTGGTATGAAACATGACATCCACACCTTTTTGGTTGAATGTGATGTATGTCAATGCAACAAAGGAGAAACATTCAAAGCCCCTAGCACACTCAAACCCCTTCCAATTGCCCCTTCTATTTTGCAAGATATCTCTATGGATTTCATTGTGGGCCTCCCTAAATACGACAACAAGACAATCATCATGGTGGTGGTTGATCGTCTTTCCAAATATGCTCATTTCTGTGCTCTGCAACATCCCTTCACTGCATCCACAGTGGCCCAAGTTTTCATGGATAATATCTTCAAACTTCATGGAATTTTGCATTCTATTTTATCTGACATGGATCCCACGTTCACTAGTAATCTTTGGCAAGAATTGTTCAAGATACAGAGCACCCAATTAAATATTAGCACTGCCTATCATCCCCAGACTGATGGCCAAACTGAAATTTTCAACAAGTGTTTGGGAACATATTTAAGGTGTTTTGAATCTAACCTCCAACATCAGAGGGCTCAGTGGTTACCACTAGTTGAATGGTGGTACAAAACATCTTACCATACAACCACTCGCATGACTCCTTTTGAAGAAGTATATGGAAAAAATCCATTATCGTCTCTCTCATGCATTTTAGGTGTCTCTAAGGTTCAAGAGGTTGAAAAAAATATTATAGTACGCGAGGTCATTCTCCATACCCTAAAAAACAATTTGGTGATGGCTCAAAATCACATGAAGTACCAAGCCGATCAAGTTTGCTCTGAACGTTAATTTGTTTAAGGGGACCATGTGTTTCTATGTTTGCAACCTTATAAGGAGACTTCAGTCAAAGATGACCATTTTTAGAAGCTTTCTCCCAAATTTTATGGTCCTTATGCCATTCTCAAGTGTGTGGGGCTCGTTGCCTACCAGTTAGCTCTGCCCAATGATTCTAAGATCCATCCTATTTTGCATGGCTCATGCTTAAATAAGGTGATTGGAACTAAGCACCAAACTCAAACCCATCTCCATGAGTTGGATGAAGAATGTTCCATTTGGTTGCAGCCCCAAGCAGTATTGGAACAGTGTGAATGTCATCTCCGTCAATGCAACATGAGGGAAGTGTTAATTCAATGGAAAGACACAACTCCAGAATATTCCACTTGGGATCCTGCTACCATTATCTAAAAATTTCTTCATATCAATCCTTGAGGACAAGGTTGTTTTTCAAGGGGGGGGGGGCATGTTAGGGACCTATCCTCCCTAACCCCTCATGTAGGTAGAATAATATATTTTCCATGTAATATAGGCCGACATTAGTTTATAAGGCCTATTTAATAAATGAGAACAAGTCAATGTAAGAAGACCTAATAGAAGCATTCGCTTCTAGAAAGATCTTATGCTAGGAGGTTATTTAGAAGATAAAATTTGTATAAATAAGAGTAGGAGGCATGAGAAGTTTTTTCTTGAGAATTATTGTAATAGAGATTTTCTCTACTGGAGGTTTCTCCCTCAAAGAGGCAAGCAAACATTGTTTTCTATCAATAGAGGTATTATTTTGGTGCTTGATTTTATATATTGTGTTGTTTCGCTGTTATTTTCTGGAATATTTCTATTTTGGCTATTATAATAGATCTGGTACCTTACATATATATGTGTTGTTTCGCTGTTATTTTCTGGAATATTTCTATTTTGGCTATTATAATAGATCTGGTACCTTACATATATAATCATTTCTTCCTTACTACTAGTGTATACACTTAAATATTACAATGGAAATATAAATGGATATTTACTGGTTTCACAAAGTTCATATTGAACCTCATCAGTCACAACCACAACTTACCATTTTTCATGTCTATGTATACTTCTATGCCCAAGATTTGTTGTATTTCTCCTAGATCCTTCATCAAAAGTCCTATCTAATTGATCCTTTAACCTAGTGATCTCTACCATGCTCTGCTTCCAACAAACATATCATCAACATAACACAGATATAATAAATATGTCATAAACACAATGATCATACTCACTTCTTAAGAAACTTTGGCTCACCATGAAGGAAGCAACCATCTTGTACCTTTGTGTGGTTACCTTAGGCCATACAATGATTCCTTGATTTTTCAAATAAATCTCCCTTTGTGGTCTTGAACAAATTATCATGGTACATATCTTTGTTACTGATTATTTGTGGACAGTAGTATCCCACAATCTGCATTCCTTAGCTCCATCATCATAACCAACAAAGATATTAAATTTTGTTCCCTTGACCAACTTCGTCCAAGCTAGATAAGTGATCCTTCACCTCTCACCTCCAAGATAATTTCAAAGGAGTATGTAATCGATGGGATCTAAAACCATGGGCTACTAAAACATATGTTCTAGGAACCATGAATCTTGACCTGTATTTTCCCCCTTTTCCATGACCAAAACCAACCAAACTTCCCTCAAAGTCAGTGGTATCTAGGAATACCACATGCTCCTCCCATCATCTAGGTCCTCTAGACTTTACCAGTGACATTTAAAACCTAAGGTACGCGTTCCTAACCATTTCTTATATTCGTATGCCCATTTACAAAACTCCACCTTGAACTTTGCATTCAATATTTTCACGATTGCTTCGAATTCGAGTAAGCCCATTAACACTCTACTTCCATTCTTGACATGCGACCATAACTACTAGATATAACTTTGCCTCCTCCAACAACACATAATAATGGTTGATCCAGGTGGATATCGACGACCACCCACCTATTCCAACTGGCTCACATGCATTTTTCATTTTGGCAGTTATTTTCCTAGTTGTTCGGGGCCTGAACTTCCGGGGTTGTTTTGAGGCCCTAAACAATGTTTTTTGGGCTTTCCATGGTCACTCCCTAGACAAAGTTGAGTGTCATAGAATAATGTGTATTCCTTGGATATACCTTTCGAACGCGCTATCGCGCTCCTAAAACGAAGATCGTATGCAAAAGTTACGACCCCAGGAAGTTGATGTACCAACTTACCCCAACGGGGCCCACATGACTTTGGCGCTTCATCTCCTAGGGTTAGGTTTTTGAATGTATAGTGTTTTGGAATTGATGTTTGATGTAAAAATTCCTTTGGAGCCTCATTGTACTCATCTTCTTGTGAATGAGCGCAACCGCCACATCTCTTCTCAAATATAAGTCGCCACCATTCTAGCAAGTTTGTTTCAATCTGTATTTTACAGTTTCAACGTATTTCTTTATTGAATAGAAGCCAAGTTTTATTGTATCTATGTTATTTTTCATTGTATATCTGTGTTAATAATATAGATATGTATTCATTTTTTTTTCTCATAAAATCTAGATCAGTGGTATTAGAGAGGTCTGCTACTTGTCGTTCTTATTGCATGTCCTCGACAAGGTTAGGGTACAAAGAGTTAGGTCTCGAGTGTGTTTCTATTGAGAACACGATCTCTCGCATGTTGGAAAAATACTGAGAGGGGGGGTGAATCAGTATTTGAGCTATCAATCAATTTTTAACTTTTCTTTTACTGAAAAATCTTAGTCTACTATATAGAGATCAGTTGTTGTATATTCTTATGAAAACAGTAGTGCATCCAGAGATCTTATTATGGATTTCTTGATTCATCAAATATCTTTTAAAACAGTAAATCAACAAAATAAACTAACACAGATGAGTAGCACACATGAACACCAGGATTTAAGGTGGAAACCCAAATCAGGAGAAAACCACCGCTGCTGTTGTCTCTGTCTTCAATGAATATTATTAAGAAA
>ML803405.1:321396-333709 GCA_009831015.1 Picea engelmannii
ATTAAATAAAATTAGATAAAAACAATGAAAATGAAAACAAATTATACCCAATGAAAGTAGATTCAATTTTAAAAATGTTGGTATCAATTCTCAAACTAAATTTTGAGTATTTGTAGGAGTCCGCTACCTCCAAAGATGAAGTAGGATGGAGAGAATTTGCAGTTTCCTGCAAACACTCTCATTTAAGGTTTTCGGCCGAAAGATTCTTTCGGCCGAAATCTAGTTTTTAATGGAATCCGTTAAATATTAAACGTTTCGGCCGAAAAGTATTTCGGCCGAAATATGCTTACCACGGTAAAATAATTCATCCAAAAAACATTGTACACGAATTTTGAGGGCACCGTTAAATTTGACATGAAAATTTTTGACCGAAAAATAGTTTTGGCCGAAAAATTGCCGTTAGAAATTTTGGAGACCCAATTGTCACGAAAGCGTTACCCAGCTTCATGATTTTACCCACCGTTCTAGCGAGTCTTTCACTCTATATTTTTACAGTCTCTTTACAATTCGTTCATTAATAGAAATCAAGTATTATTGTATTTCTCTGTTTCTGGAATTTTTCATGAGTATTTCATTGTAATTTCTATGCTTTCATTTCGTTCTGAAAATAATACGGATCAGTGGTATCAGAACATGTTGCTCTTGATCGTTTTTCAATGCATTTCCCCGACAAGGTCTGATTATATCCAGTTGGATCTCGAGCTTGTATCTCTTGAGGAAAATCAGTCTTGCACGCCCAAGAAACTATTTGTGGCGGCAGAAAAGAAAAAAAAGTGGACCAGAATATTCTATTAACCTATTACTTGAGAAATCTCTCGTCCGATAGAGGGATGAAATGATGGAGAATTTTGCTCAGATCCTACAACGTTTTCCTATAGAAACATGCACATCTTCATCAAGTGTCCATTTTGGAGGAACCTCTCCCTTCAAGGTACAAGTTGATTTTGATATTCCCATATTTGAAGGTCAGATAAATGAAGATGCCCTAGAAAAAATGGTTAAATCTATTAGAAGGTTATTTCTTTGTTCAAAAATTTTCTGACAGGGAAAATATCACCTTCACACTCCTTAAGGCTCTCCACCATGTCAAACATCGGTGGGAGACTTACTGAGAGAAAAGTTCCACAAAGGAGTCTGGAATATAAAGGGTCGATCCCACTTGGGATTATTTTGAGGATGCGTTCAAAGAACAGTATTATCCTGTTAATAACTATGAAGACCAGTACATGAGATGGACTACACTGCGGCAAGAGAAGAGCCAAATAGTCTTGGAGTTCAAAAATACTTTCCATACCTTGCACACCAAGCTGGGTGTTAAAGACTCTGAGCATAATCTGGTTCTAAAATGCTCTGGGGTTGTGCATAGGTACATCCAAACTGAAATGGATTTCCTAAACATCTCATCATTGGGAGCTTCCTATCGATATGCTGTCAAAATCGAGTAGAAATTTAGGCACCATAACAAATTGAAATTCGGTTTTGCAAATATGCAACAACCAAAGCATGGTAAATTCAACCCTAACCAACAACCTCTAGACAACCAGTCCAAGATACAGGACAAGAAGGGTAAAGGAAAGACGAAGAATGGAACTCAGAAGTGGTGTGACTTCCACAAAATCCCCTGGCACAACACCGATGAATGCTTATCGAAACAATCATTGGTGGTTGAGGTCAAAGACATAGAACTAAACCCTGATTCAGAATCCAATCCAGAAAATATTAAAAACAGACAGATCATCGACGCAGACCCCACTGCTACTGTCGCGACCACAACAATTCAAACATAAGAACCAGTAGATCCTAAAGAGGGGGATATCCTCTTCCATTCACAGATGTGGGTGAAGGGGACCCCGTTTCATTTCATTGTTGATAATGACAGCCACAAGAACCTCATCTTAGCTAAGGTTTTCAAATAGTTGGGGTTTCCGACAACACCACACCGACAACCATAGAACATCGAGTGGCTTCACTAGGGATGAGATCTCTATGTCAGTCAGCAGTGCCACCTGTCCTATGGCATTCAAAACTTCAAGGATAGGGTAGTATGTGATGTTTCCCCTCTTGATGTTTGTGATGTTGTTTTGGGCCAACCATATATGTGGAAAATCCATGTTGTCTATGAGTTTAGACCCCGTAGTGCCATTATTACTCTAAGAGGCCAGCTCTATAGGATACCAGAGGTAGTTCTGACTACTGCTCCACCAAAACAGTGATGCAAGGTAATCTCTCATAATTCAAAATTCATCCTCTTTACAGTTTGTTCAAAGAATGCACAGAAGACCGCTACAACCACTGCAACCTCAACACCTTCTATCCAACAAAAACATATTGTCGAAGAGAAATAAAATATTGTTTCTTCACCTACAATGGTGCCTACACAATGCCCCATCAAACCCAGAGATAACAAGTTGGTGGAACAAATTCAACCCCTCCAGCAACAAGTTTGTGGTCGTCTTCCATAGACCAAGTAGCACAACTTCTCCAACAAGGCACGCAGCTCACCAAGATTCAGATTCAAAAAATGATTTACCCTCTTCCCTGGGCACTCAACGCAATGGAGACCATTGATTCCTAAAAGGGGAGGACTGATCCAGGTGGATATTGGTGGCCATCCACTTATTCCAACTGGATCCTCTTGTCAGTTTTTAGTTCAACACATTCTTCTGTACTTCTTTGTAATTGTGGGTTCTACAATTTTGGGGCTATCTGAAGCCCTACAGTTATTCCAGGTGGATATTGGTGGCCTCCCACCTAATCCAACTGGCTTATTTTGTATGTTTTCATGTTAGCACATATTTTTGTACTTCCAGAGCCATTTTCGGGCCCTAAACAATGCTTTTTTGGCGTGCCACAGTCAAAATGTAGACAGAGTCAGAATTTGATGACATAATGCATAGTTCTCAAAAATTCTTTTCCAACGGGCTATCACGCGCCTAAAACGAAGATCGTATGAAAAAGTCACGACCCCAGGAAATTAATGCACTAACTTACCTAGACAGACCCACATGACTTTTGGCGTTTCATTTCCTAGGGTTAGGTTTTTGGATGTCTAGGGTTTTGGCATTCATGTTTATCATAAAAAGGCCTTTAGAGCCTCATTGTAATCATCTTCTTGCGAATGAGGGTAGTCATCACATCTCTTCTCAGAGATAAAGTTGCCACCATTCTAGCGAGTCTTGCACTTTGTATTTTTATAGTCTCTTTACAATTCTTTCATTGATAGAAATCAAGTATTGTTGTATTTCTCTGTTTCTGGTAATTTTCATGAGTATTTCATTGTAATTTATCTGCTTTCATTTCATTCCAAAAATAATCCGGATCATCATTGTACTCATCTTCTTGTGAATGAGTGCAGCTGTCACATCTCTTCTTAGAGATAAGTCGTCACCATTTTAGCAAGCTTGTTTCAGTGTGCATTTTACAGTGTCAACATATTTCTTTATTGAATAGAAGCCAAATTTTATTGTATCTCTGTGTTAATAATATAGATTTGTATTCATTTCATTCTGCTCATAAAATCCGGTTCAACGGTCCATGATCATCTCATTGAGGCCTTCCATCAAACACTTCACATGCATCCTCCAAACTGCACAACTTTGCATACATAAGCAATACATCCAAGAGAAAACTTTGCTCTAACCACTGCCATGGCTTCCAACTCCATTACCCCACCAACCTATCTCCTCAGTATTTAGAAACCTTTTGAACTCATAGGGTTTTTCCTCCTCACAAACTGAGCGTCAAACCATCATTTCTCTTATAGAGGGATCTCCTTCTCTATACGTGGCAATCTTCCCTCAACTCTCACAAACCTTCACCTGACCTTAGTTTTGATAGCACTTGTTAGATTTAAGCATGCAAACATAATTCATGAACATAAACAAAAAAAAATAAAAAAATGTAAAAGATCACACATAGTAGAAACCAATAGATAAAGGCAATGAAAAACTTTAAAACCAAAAACATTAGATTTTGAGATTTAAATAAAATGGCCACATATATGGAAAGGTAGTTCAAATGAAAAAGCTTTGCAAATTCCTTACATCTATTCAACACTCAACTACCTAGCAGGGTGCCACTTCTTTGAAGTGCCATTATAATTTTGAATTTGATAATACTCTTGTTTTTAATGTATAAGTAAATTTAGCATCTTCAAACTTATGAATTTGAAATAAAAAATATTAATTTTATTTTCACCATTTTAAATAATATATATGTAAGAGACATTCCTTTACTCTTAAATCATTCATTTTAAATTATATATATATATATATATTAATTTTCTTTTTCACAATTTTAAATATTATATATATATATATATATATATATAAAAGAGACATTCCTTTACTCCTAAATCATTCATTTTAAATTATATATATATATATATGATGATGATGATGATTAACATCCACTAAGACCTAATTGATCTATCGAACCTTAAGAGGGTAAGTGATTACTTGTGATTCTTTAGAATTTTGTTTCTGTGCTAGAAAAGTATTAAGAGAAGCTTTCCAAGATCACCATACTTTTGTTGAGTTAAGAGGTTAGGAAGGTTGGTAGTGTGATCAATATTTTGAAAATGAGATCTAATATGGGTATAGGCTGAACAATTTAAGAGAAAGTGCTTTTCATCTTCAACCTTCTTAGTGTCACAAAGGTGACATACTCTTTCATCCCATGGCATTTTAGGAATTGACTAATACCCAGTTTCACTATGGAGCTCGTGAGAATTTGTTCTTATTTTAGCAATGCTTATTTTTTTCTTTACATTCGGCAAAACAGATAGATAATTTTGATCTTCTAGATTATGGTTGATTACATCTTTATAATACCTTAATTTTCTTTTTTCCTCTAACTCTTTATCACACCACATTTTTTCCTTAAATTTTGATTTAAGGTTTTTTTTAATAGTATTTTTATAAATGATTTCTTCCATGATTTTCCAATACTTTAATCAAGATCAAGGGTCTTTATAAATTATTTAGCTGACACTCCTTTACTCCTAAACCATTCATTTTAAATTATATATAAAAGTAGAAACATTCCTTTTCTCCTAAATCATTCATTTTAAATTATATATATATATATATATATATATATATATATAAACATTCATTTTAAATTATATATATAAAAGTAGAGACATTTTTTTACTCCTGTATCCAATTTTAACTAATTATCCAAAACATTTTGTAATTAAATCTGTTTTTAAATATGTTGTGTTGTATGTTTTTAAATTGAATTAAGGAGGACGTAGACGCTACAGGCGTCTATAAATTGTCAGCCTCTGATTCATATGCGTTCAAGGCAAGTCTGGCAGAGACGTAACATAACATTATTTATTACTCGAAACTTCACTACCTGCTTGGCATTCGATGGAACATCCAAAAACCTGAAAGGCTGGGCGGATCGCTTGAATTCGTGGAAATAAATCCAAAAACATTTAAAGAATGGAAATAAGTTGTTGTAAAAACTGCCTCCACGCAGGATCGAACTACGGACCTTCAGTTTACAGGACTGACGCTCTATCACTGAGCTATAGAGGCAAGCATGGTATCTGAAAAATCATTTTCAATATCACTTCCTTTACATTATAATTTAGGCATACCGATAATAAATATGTAACTGCAACCACGCACGCTGGCTAATCATTTCCCTTCGCAGTGCAAGTCCAAAGAATCTCCAGCTACATTTTGTCATCATCCTGGATTGAAGTCAAACTAAAACTTTTCACGTTCGTGTGTTTTTTTTCCTACAATCCAATACCTGCAATTTCATCACGAAAAATTATAATTTATCCATTCAGATGTGATCTAGAGGTTTCTCGGATCTCTAAATAAATCCAAAATGTTAAAATTGCAATCTGAACAATGGATTCGGATTGCAAGTTTTTTTATTTGTTAGATTCCAACCAGAACGGAGCATTGTTCAGGTTGCATTTTTTTTCATTTGCTGGATTCCAACCAGAACAGAGCATTTTAACAAACGTTTAGACGAAGCTGTTGTTATCTGCTTATTATTCTCTACTAAACTACCTACTCAACACAGATTGAAAGTTTATATATCAATTCAGATTACTGCTTCATCTCATTATCAACTCACCATCAAACTATTGGTGACAATAGAGATAGTTTAGTGACGCTTTCAACTTAGTGTATGGTAGTCAAAAGGAATTGATTGTGGAAGATTGAAAATATCAAAATGATTAAAGAAATTGGTGGAAGTAGAGGAAGCACTGCAACAACGCCAGGCTTAGTTTAAAACTTAGCTTAAACGTTTTAAGTTGTTTTTAAATTTAAGACGATAGTAGTGAATTATTATTATTAGGTCATAATTGGAAGAGGAAGTATAATTGCTAAATGGACACTCCAGATTAATTTTATGGTCGTCGTCTTAAATATGTAATAAAAAATTTCAAAAATTAATTACGCCTAAGTATACCTATTGACAGTTGACATATTTAATGATTTTTAACCATAAAATTCAATCCAAGATGCTAGCATATTCTTAGTTATCCTTCCAAATCAATCAACTATATTTCATGGTCATAAATTTCTAGCATTTTTAAAAGCTTCTGTTAACGTGTTTACTTTTTAACATTTTACTTAATATGATTAAAAAATTACTATGTGACCATCTAATTGCCACGTTCAAATGATTAACAAACTTAATTGAAATTACAAATTTACTCCACTATTAAATTTTTATCATTTGACATTATTAGATTTACATTTGTGTTTCATATTCTTCAATAGTTTCATATTCTTCAATCGTTTAAATTAGGTTTTTCATATTCTTCATATTCACCAGTAGCCATTTAGCCGTTGTGCTAATTTAAGTTAGGTTTTTTATCGGGTTTCTTTACCAATGATTGGTGAGAAGCGTGGCCGCATTTACTTCCCCTTCTTGACCAAATAATGGCGCGTTTGCTTAATCCGTGGAGGGATCTGTGAAAGGTCATCTAGGTAACGTTACACATTTGCTTCCCCTTCTTTACGAAATAGTGCCGCGTATGCTTAATGCCTGCAGGACCGTCCAGGTAATGTTTCATACACATGGCGTATGTGTCACAACCAATTTTATTTTTAACGTCTGCTTAGTGCGTGGAGGGATATCAAGATAACGTTTCATATACCCGACAGGCATGTCACAACCTTTTGTCCTCTTTAGTCTGTAATTGCAAGCCAAAACTGTTAGCCCTATCTTCGTATGCTTCTTGCAAAACCAGAGAAAGAAATGTACAGAGAAATGCCTTCTCTCTAATTAACTCCGTCGCTGTGTGATTGACAATTCGCAGAGAAACGAAGGCGAAGTGTGAGTGATTATTGTGCTCAGAATGATACGAAGGTTTTTGCATGATACAGTAACAATTCCATCATGTGCATGTGGTTTATTTCCCTGATGTCACACACGAAGAGATGCGTAAGTTTCAATGGAAGAATTTTAGGGTTTGTTTAAGACAGGAGTTTTTATTTATAAACCTGTTAAAATATTAGGGTTTTTTTTCTAAAAATATTAGAGTTTTTCACAACTTGGGGAGTTTTTAAAATCTTTTATGTTTTATGTATTTTAATCTATTTGTAGTGTAGAATATATCTTGATTTGAACATGTTTGTATACTTGGTAGACCCCTCTACAGGTACAAAATATTACATGCCTCGGATGGTGGTAATACCTATTTTTGACTACCAATCTGGAAATGCACCTCAAATTTTCCCACATGACAATACAAAATCCATTCATGAGAACAATCTCTGTGGCTAGGCGATGACCTAAACAAATATAGGCTAATGTTTCATATTATTCATTTCATTGTACCAGTGGTAAGCCTTTCGGCGTTCATCAGCAGCGATTTAGCGGCTGTGCTAGTTTTATTATAGTGGCAAACTTTTCGTCGTAACTGTTTCGGTTACGACGAACAAATATAGGCTAATGTTTCATATTATTCATTTCATCTTACCCGTGGTAAGCCTTTCGGCATTCACCAACAGCGATTTAACGGCTGTGCTAGTTTTATTATAGTGGCAAACTTTTCGTCGTAATCATTTTCGGTTGAAGACGATTGATGTCATGGCAAACGTTCCGTAACTATTTCAGTTGAAGAGATTTGATGTCGCAGTTGTCACGGTCATGGAAAAATTTCGGTAGGCGATGCGCCGTAGTTAGAGGGGTGGCAAGCAACATTTACAACGACCAATGATAACAGAATTCTAGTGATTCATTAACAGGAGAGAAACTTTGTTACCAAAATAAACTACTCTGATGACTATCTGATGTCTTTCTAATGATTCTGTTTTTTTAGGATGTTGACAACGAGTTGTTCATAGGTTTACGTCAAAATATGGTAATGAATTCCATAAATTCATGTCGAAAAAATTGGTTAGCTGGAATGGAAGAGGAACATCCATTCATACCCGCTAATTTCAATATAACGAAATATTGATTTTTGGTGAAGAAATATCGTGTGACTTGGCAATGGGCATTGGCGTGTTCTGGCCTTCATTTAATTACGCTGATAGGCGTACATTTATTGAGAATTGCCATATTTAATTATTTAATGGGTTTTTAATTATAAATGAGATTTTAATGGAGAGGATTTCATATGGTCAGAATATTCTTTTTTGTCACAATAAATGAAAGGTTGTGATTTGAAGTCTTAACTAAAGGCTGTGATTTCAACCTTAACTTCCTGCATGAAAAAACATGTTCATTCATCATTAAAGGGTGATTAAACTAATTAGCATAATAATTATGATATTATTAATGACCACTTTAGGTTTAGGTTTTTACTGCACAGTTGGCCCACTTCAGGTTTATGTTTTTATTGAGTTTAGGTTTTTACTGTGTTTGAGTGGGCCTCTTCGTGACTGGAACACAATCTATTTCTCCATCTTAACCCAGGTGTTGGATCCCATCCTCTGTTGTTCCAATAAGTTTCCCCCTCTTTACCCAAGTGTTGGCTCCCATCCTCTGTCAAGTGAGGAAGTTGGATCTGGCCCATGCATGGACAGAATCGAAGTCGAGACCTTTTGAACAACACTTAAATTTTATATCTCGGGTGGTCACTTCAAACGCTCCCTTGGTTTTCCATTGCCAGCCAAAAGACATGATGATCCAAAATGGATCCAGGAAGGCCAAAATTTCAAATTTCTTAGAATCGGACAAAACTAGTGTCATTGCATAGGGCTCATCATGTCGATTCTAGCAGTATGTTTTTTTTTTTCTGAAAATAGACACCGTATGCGAAAGTTATGGCGATTTGAACTATTTTCCAAACATGGGGAAAAAAATCCAAGTCAACAGTCAGAGGCCGTACTACTGAGGTCGGCAGTACGTTAGGATGACGTGGTAGATGACATCAGCATGATGTCATGATAATGTCAGCATGATGACGTAGTAGCACCAGGAGGTCACATGTGTCAGACATTTTTTATGTTTTAAGGTGATGATCTGACATACACGTGGACTCTACAGACGTTGACGTGGTAGTGGATAAGGTCATGACATGTGGTAGGGTACGAATGAAACATGGAAGGGTACAGATGACAGGTGGCAATGAAGTGGCCCAGTGATAGGTTGACGCGTGGCAGTGAGGCAACATACGACGCTGACTGTGTGATGATTGTGCGCTGACTAGTTTGGTACAGTCCAATCTAGAGGCGACATGTGGCCCAATCATAGGGAGCCACATGGCACCCTGGATGAGGCTAATGAGGGACGGTTCAAAAATTTGTTTCAACCTCCGTCGAGATCGACCTCCTACCCTCTCGAACGAGCAACGGACTAACAACAATGGGCTAACCAGATGGGAGACCGTGTTACTTGTTATGACATGTGGCAAACTATGTATTTAATTTTGGATAAGCGCGGATTTTGGGTTGTTAAGCGCCCATTCAATGGGCCTAGGTTGCTGACCAAGGCTCCTTTTCATGTGACCACCAACAGAGGACTGGGCGCAGGATGACACTTGGGATTATCCCAAGGCCACATGGCCTTCCACACAACCAGAACCAATGGAAGACTACGAAGCAGGGGTTATCTAAAGGCCACATGGCACTCCCCATGTGACCAAGGGCTGAGGAGAAAGGGGTGCGACCCAAATATTTTCCAAATATGGGTTTTTAAACCATATAATAACATTTTTTGTTGATTTTAGCTTGATTTTTGGAGTATTTTTCCCAAAAATGAGGATCTAGAGCCCTTTTTGAGGCGAGATCTTGGGAGGAAGTTGGGATAGGATCTCCAACTCAAAATCTATATAAACCAGATGTTTTTGATAGTCCAAGGAGTTCATAATAGCAGAATGATGAAGATTTTGTGAACCTTAAGCCATTTTTATGCAGGAAAGCCAATGAGGAAGAGAACTTTGGAGGACATTTCTGGGAGCTACGCTCAACCCTTTCCAGTTCCGCCAGTTGTGTTGGATTATTGAGGTTGAGAAGAACACATCCAAACCATTTTTTAATCCATTTGAGATACTTCTGATGTAATTTTGAAGAATTGAATATTAATATGAAAGCCTCCCCCACTGAGACAAAGGCTTGGAGATGTATGCAACTTTGCTGAACACCGTTAAAAATGTTGGCATTATGGTTTGTTAATCTTAGTGCTTATTTTCTGTTATGCATTATTTATGATGGTTTCAACATTCTTTCATTTGATCTCCTTCTTTTAATTTCTCAATGGTAAATCAACTCATGCATAAACTCAACCATAGTTTTTAAAAGATCAATTTTGGATCACATGGAGCCACTTCTCTCGACGAAGGACAATTGAAATATGGAAGGATTTGATTCTAGGGAACTTGTATCCCCTATCCCCTTATCTTTATTATAGATTATTCTTCTTTCTTTCTCCATTGTGCAAACAATTTTTTTTAAAGAATGAACAATAAAGTATTCTATTTACCTTCGAATGCATTAGGAAGCTGCAGTGGATATCATCCAGAAGAAGCATCCAAACAAGGCTCTCTTCATTTTCACAAATATATTGTTAAATCTTTAGTTTTTTTGGTTTGAATTTGAAACCTTTTCATTCCTTTTTGATGGAATGAATGGTAGAGTTTGAGTTTGGTTCGTTCTGTGCAAGTGTAACATACCCAATATCCTAGCTGGGTTTCATGCTCTGATACCAATATGTAATGTACCTAGTCTCATACACTAGTACATATGACCAAATTTGCGATGGTTTTTCGTTGATATTGCCACAGATATTCGTCGCAATTTCCACCAAAGCCAAGTTTTTTTTTTCGTCGAAATAATTTCGTCGCTATATCGACGATCCAGGTGTGCGTGGAAACATCGACGAAATTATCTCTCCACGTGTCACCAGAGTCAAGTTCAGTTAACCCTTTGCATCGTCGCAATTTCGACGAAATATCGTCACAAGTTCAACGAACCACCATGGCAATTACAACGAAATTTCGT
The DNA here is from genome assembly GCA_009831015.1 of Picea engelmannii. NCBI lineage: Eukaryota > Viridiplantae > Streptophyta > Pinopsida > Pinales > Pinaceae > Picea > Picea engelmannii. The sequence goes on from ML803405.1 coordinate 332,823, forward strand.
CGCAATTGCGACGAAAGGTTTTGACAAGTCAAAAACTTACGACGTAGATGTTGTATGTGTGATGAAAAACCATGGAAACTTGCGACGAAAATCCATCGCAATAGCGATGACATGGATTCATCTAGACCAAAGTTACGACAAAGATGTTGTATGCGCGTCGAAAAACTTTGGCAACTTGCGACGAAAGTTCGTCGCTATTGCCATGGTGGTCAAAATGCAAATTTTTTTTTCCGACGAACTAGCGTCGATAATGCGACGATATCATTAAGTTTTTAATTTTTTTTTACATGAGATATGGTATTACCATATTACATTGTAATATGGTATACCATATTATAATGTAATATGGCATTGCCATATTACATTGTAATATGGCATTGCCATATTACAATGTAATATGGCAATGCCATATTACAATGTAATATGGCAATGCCATATTACAATGTAATATGGCAATGCCATATTACAATGTAATATGGCAATGCCATATTACATTGTAATATGGTATGCCATATTACATTGTAATATGGTATCCCATATTACAATGTAATATGGGATTACCATATTACATTGTAATATGGGATTACCATATTACATTGTAATATGGTAATGCCAGATTAACCCACAATTAATTGCAAGCCAACATGAAGAAATATGAGATTGGAAAACAATTATTGTTTTGTATGGATTTTGTAGTTAGAAGATGTGAATTTTGTATTGACCTAAGAAATATAAAATTCGTTGTAAATTGGTTGATCCAATATAATTTAATTGAACCAAGGTAATTCATGGGGTTAGCAAATTATTTAGGAATGAAATGTCTCTTCAATGCACATTAGAAAAGGCAAGTATAACCTTTCAATTCATTGCAATTGAAAACCAAGTAA